>PQWD01001340.1:70773-80799 GCA_019425675.1 Leucinodes orbonalis
CATCATCATCACCAGCCTATTATCCCACATTAGGGATAGGTTTCTGCACACACTATTTAGCGTAACTCGTAGACATCAAGGTAGGTACTGAATGCCATTATCGTACAGTGAAAAAGAGTGTTGTCACGTCTAGTTTCGGATAAGGCACTGTAGCCAAAAATTACCGGGTTTAAGACCAACATCTGTTGTCTGAAGTCAACTCAACTCAATTAATGCCGCCTTGTCACAGTCAGGAGTATCACTTACCATCAGGTGAAAACCCGTACCGTTCTGTATACTTTGTAAAATAAAATAAAAAACAGCATGGCTATGAGGAGTTTGGCCGGTAACCTGCCACGCGGGCCCAAAAGCGGTTTGGTTATTATCACAGACATCCGAATATACAATAGACTGGACAAGCCGCCAAGTTTATAGGCAGTCCCAGTGTCGCAATTTCTTTTCGGTTCTTACCTGTGAACAGTTATTATATTTCTTGGTAAATTTACTGATTCATTGCGATGATGGCATGTTACAATTGCACAGGATGGCATTTTGGGAAAAAACGGTAATTTCTTTTAATATTCGTGCGTCTTGACTCGTCTCACAGAGCGTAAACTGGCAGCCAGTGTATGCTCGTTGAGCTTACAGTTGTCGCACTTAAAAACGCGGCTTGCCCCATCTCCTGTATTGGGAAATCTGTGGTTATGATTGTTGGGCGTTATCGTTTACCATTATTAGATAGTTGCCGGGATCAACGGCATTACGTGCCTTCCGAAGCACGGAGGGACTCAAGATGATGTTTCCGTCAACATCCGGCAATAGACCATTACTTGACTTGTGCGATCATCAACGAACTTAAGAACATGCTAGCCATATAGCCCTTACATTTATTTTGTACTAGCTTTAGCGTGCGACTTCGTCCGAGTGGAATAGTTACTTTGACCTAACGCTCTCTTTTACCCGTTACTTCGTTTATATAGGTAAGTTAAAACTGCGATATCTCATAAGATATCATTTCAATTAATGATGTAAAGGGCAATTTGTTAAAATGTAATACTTTTTATAAATAAAGTATTTATTTAGATAAGGATTGATATCATATTTATGAAAATAGCTTCACAAAATGATGCAATATTAAAAAAAAAATTTTTAGCAAAAAATATGTTATAGGGAGCTAACCTTAAAAGATAGACATATGCTTTTTTGTAGACCTTTAAAAGGGTAACAATACTCTCATACATGACTTTTGCGAAACTTTAACCGTTTACGCAGCGTACGCAGTGGAATCTCCAAGTAAGAAAATTTCCCCCCGGATTTTGAAACATTACTCATTGTTGCTCCGCTTCTATTGCTTGTAGCTGATGATATGTAGCCTATAGCCTTCCTTGATAAATGAATCTATCACACTGAAAGAATTTTTCAAATCGACCAGTAGTTCCTGAGATTAGCGCGTTCAAACAAACTCTTCAGCTTTATAATATTAGTATAGATAGACTGAAGAGTGAGATTCAGTGAAATAATTGTGTGAATCGTCTATAACTGCAAACTGTGAATAAGTCTTAAAACACAAGTGAGTAATTACACTGTGGTCTGCTTTCCGGGTTAACAAGTGTATAATAGACGAGAACGGCCACTTTATATCAGTCTGTTTACACGCACTTTTTACTTTTTTCATAAGTGAAATATGTCGTTTTTTGACAAAAGTCATTCTACATACAAAGGTAGAGTTATCTTATTCAATGATCCTTTATGCTTGTATGATATTGTGGAAAAATTTTATGAAAATCTTTTTTTAACGTTTTTACCCGTCGATCAATTAAGGATAAGGATGTTGTAAAAAATTATTTACAACCTTCGCAGTTCTGCATAAAATACGCTAGATTTATGTTGACATTCTACATGTTACATGACAACGAGCTAATTTCGTCTCAAGAATACGTCAACTCCGCCGAGTTACATAAGAAAAACGTCACTATGCAGTATTCTGCATTCTTGTGTCAATATCAATTTACATTTAGAAGACTCACATGAATAACCGTAATAGCGTCACTACGAGTAGCTATAACTGGTTATAAAAAGTAACAGATTAAAATTTAATCATTTAATTGTAAAATGTATTGTAATTACTCATTCGTATTTAATTAACGAAAATAAGTAACCAATAAACCTTAACCTTAAGCTCTATGGCAATGTTATACAGCCTATTAAAAAGCTTCCCGTTGCGGTGTGTACGTAAAATGTGTAATTTGTTTATCAAACGTCTGGCGGGCGCGGGGGAGGGGGCACCGCTCGGCCGCTCCGGCACACGGGCCCCAGTCACGTGCCACACTCGACGTGCCTCGCGTCACCTCACATATCGATTCCCGCGACCAGTGCACATCACTAACGCGTTTCCCGCGCATTTTTGACATTCAAACAACGCGTGTGTCGTGTTTTTTTTTTAACTTTTTTAATTTTCGGCCTTGGATTTTTGGTGGCTAGCCGTTTGGAGGTTTGTTTTTTTTTATAGTATTGATAGCAAAATAAAACCGGTTGTTGCGCTAAATTGTTTTAGAGGTCAATACCCGCACGCGAGCGTGATGTAGAGCGTGCTGGTGTTGATCACATGATCTACGGAGGAACAGAGCAGCAACAGGAACCAATTAAAATAAATAAATCTTTCTTTAAGGACTCTACATTCTACAAAATATACCCTGAACCTTGATAGGTTCAGGGTTTATTACTAACATTAAATTGCAGGATACAGTGTTCTGAAACGGAAACTATAAAATAAAGTATTGTCAATAAACTGTTCTTAATTTATGTGACCCTTGTAAAAGTACTTTATTAAAACATACATACGTAAATTACAAATTCCGCTTTTAATATTCTCTCCATTAATTAACTAGTTTATCTGTAAACTGTGTACAAAATTACAAATAGCGAAACTGTGTTAATAAATATTAAAACAATATTAATATTTTACACAGCGAATCGGGATTAACACAAGGCCATAAAAGTTATAAGAATACGAAGTTGCTGGCACTTTGGCTTAGTACAACTAAGAAAACTCTGACGTTAGATTCCTTGTCCTATTGTACTATTTGTTTTTTTTATTTATTCAATCGAAGTAACTTACACATTAAATTGCACATAAAAATCAAAAACAAATAAACGACACATTTAGCCAAAAATGTTTCTAACGTTAAGTATTACATATCGACTTTAAGTTTGTCTCATGTTGTTGTTAATTTCGACACTGAACTGTTTCTGTTACAAATATTTAAGAACCACTAAATTTCACTTGTGTATTGATGCAAATACATTCACATTTAAAAAAATAGTAGGCACTTTTTATTTGCAATTTATAATAATATTCATAAATTTGTAATTTCCAAATAGACAGCCAACCCAGGTTCTGATGTCTAAGATTTTACAGCTTCTCCATGACCAAGAGAAAATGAAAAAAAAAATTAAGTGCGATCATACTGGACACACCTTAAACGACTCTTCATTTTAGGCCATCTTTTAGAAATGAAACTTGGACTGTGCTCAAATAGTTTGAATTAAGATATGTTGTCTATTTGCGGAAATGGAATATAATTAAGATTATTTAATTATCTATGCTTTGTAGTCAAAAAGCTAAGGTCTCAACCAAAAAAAAACAGAGCTGAGTTCCGTAACAGAATTCTTCTCTATTTCATTAGTATATTATTTTTTTCATCCATAATTGCAATTCCATGTCATAATCAATCTTACAACTACATAATTAGAGTACAATTTAAGATGACGAGTACATAATCAGTTCATTCTGGAGTCACATTAAGAATCGTTACGCGATTAATAACTGTAAGAGTCAGTTTTAAAACTTAAAATCCAATGTTTTAGGTCGTTATAATTTTGTACGCGAAGTGCATTGTTCAAAACAAACCATTAAGATCATTACGATAATAATGAACTTTTGTAAAATAAATGTCCTTGGAAAATGCACAACGACCTTGGCTACTTGGTGAATTGTAAGATGCAAGCGTTAGGTTTAAATCCTGATCAGGATAGAGAAACAAATTTGCTACTTTTTCTTTCTTTTTAACCTATCGCCGTCCATTGTAAGATAGACATAGCCCTCAATCTGCGCCAGATTTGACGTCCCTCCACTCTCAGTTTATCGTTTGCACCAAATTTGTCAGTCCTGTATTTTCAAGAGATGTTCGAACATTTTGAAAAGAGTGACTACCGAGTTTTAAACGGCATCTCCAAGATTCTACTTTCTCTCAACCGTTAATGGAGTCATAAAAAATATATTTTGGGTTTGTCAAACGAAAAACAATAAAGTACAAAAAGCCTTATCAGTCTACTGTTGGATTAGACTTTTACTTATTGCTAATAGGATTTCACCACAATATGCTATTCATTAAAAAACACTTATTTGGAAAAATCATTCTGAAATTGATATGCTTTCCAAATTAGTCACCTAATAGACCAATGATACAATTTTATCTCTATTATTAATATAAGAATTATCTGATTCCGTTTTGTTTCATTATTTAATAATATAAAGCCAATGAAAGAAGTTGCTTTATACCAGTTTTTACATGAGAGATATCATAAACAAAAACAAAATGATATCCTATAAAATTATGAAAATGATAAAAAATTAAGTCTTGACGGTCTTTTAAGTACCCATTATTTGTAACATAGAAATTTTACGTTTTGAGAATGTTGGTAATATACCTATAGTAATACTATAGTAATCGCTCAACGATTTTAGGCTACATTGTTTAATTTCAATAGATGTTAATGAAAATAAATATTCTTCTTTCATATGTAAATAGCCATTTAAAATGTGTCACGCAATCTACGTCAGTCATCCTGAGAGCATCACAAAGGCCTACCTTGAAGTCTATGGTGTTTGAATTTTGTAAGGAATTACGAAACACATTTGACCATAGACTAAAACACCGGAATTTACCGATATTAACATAATCCTTCGACCAAATCATTATGAATATTTTAAAAGTAAATTCTGTAATAAACAACTGAATATGTGGTTTTCTAATATAAATGTAAAAAGGTTTTTGAACAACAAATATTTTGACAGTCCTTTCTATGACCATACATGTTTCATAAAATGCCCACTGCTGAACGTTGGCGTCCCCAAATAACTTCTCCTCCAATCAGAAGCTTTCAGCAATTATCTGCAAACACAGCGTTTGCTGGCTATCTAAAGAGGAAAAGGAGAACTTTTTTGTGTCCCGACCAATGATATTGTGTATGTATAAACGTAGATACGCCATCCGTACCTCAAAAACGAACCGCCGGAGAGAGTACAGTTTGTACTCTTTTGTTTAGGTAAATGTACGCTCATTCGAAATATGTGTAGGTGTGTTGTCACTGCATTCGGAACACTTTTTCGATTATTTTGTGAGAATCACGAATCTATCCTTTTTTACATCATTGGTCCCGACTCCAATATTAAGAGAGTAATCTAGCTACTACCAATGTGCATTGGGCCCGCGTGATGGGTCGCAGCCCAAATATGACTGTGTCGTGAAGCTTTTTCCTTGCAGTGAGACGATACAGGCTGATTTATTGTGTCTACTCATTGCCCCTTTGGCTACTATGTCGTTAGTTCAGCTCCTTATCTAAAAGCGATTATCAAATAGAAAATAAACTTAAATTCTGCCCTGATTCATAGTTGCCGGTATCGCTTATCGCGATGCGTTTACACAACTCGGCAAACTTACGATAGGCGTAGATAACGCTATCTTGTGGCCCCGTTTTTGTTAAAGTCAAAACAGTTTTTAAACTCGGTTCAGTGGTTATCTGGAACATATTGACAGACGTATTTTGAAATATTAGAATGGAGTTTTATATTGTTGAAGTCTTAAATAAAACTAAGTCTATCTGGAGATTTAAGAAACCCCAATCATCTTCTAATTCGCAGATTTGTCTTTAGTAGACTTAGATAAAAAATAAACTTACTAGGTGCACAATCTCAATCAAAAAGTGTCTGCGGAAAAGTCTGTCCATGGCGTCAGTTGGGCAGTTGATCTAAGTTAGTTTCGAAGTAAAATATAGTATAGTTGACTACGAGGAAATAACACGGCCTGGCTTGATCTAGGAAGACAACTTTTTTATTTGCATAATAATTATCTATTACTGTCAAAACCTACTTCAAATTACGTTAGCTATTATAAAAATGTAAATTTATATATACTGTCATGCCATTTTAAATAAATACCATTTAGTATTTTTTTTAAAACGTCTGTATTATAGGTTAACTTATGTAAAAAAAAACAAACGTCATGAAATCAATTTTAAATATCGAACGTGATCTCTCAAGCAGAATCTGTGATCAGTCAGGCCCGCGTCCCCCACGGGCCGGTTGCCACACGCAGCGTGTGTGCATGGCGAATAAAAATTTAGGTCATACTCGCGTCGGCCTCGATTCATTGAGAGCCGGCGATCGTGCGTTATGCCGGGTCGATGTTTGATAGTGGTGTAAATAAAAACACGTGGCTCGCCTACGATAAGCCTGTTGCTAACGCATTTCGGAGCGAACCACACTCATGAATAAAAGAGACATAGTTAAGAAAATGCATTTTCGGGGAAATAAGTAGCGAATAAAATTACTAATCATTGATAATATAATATGAATCCATTTGTCTGACTAAGAACAAACAGAAAAAAGGAAGTTCCAAAATTTTTCGTCATTGTCATTTGTTTACTCTATTTTTCTTTCAATGGTTTTATCTTCGACTGATTTAGTAAATTATTCTGTTCTATCATTCTGTTCACCAAGGTCTTCAAAAGTATAAGGAATTGTATTACAAATTAAATAGTGATGCATATCTCTCTTGTTTTGTTGAGCATAAATACTCGAGTACTGGGGCTTAAGACCTAAACTATAAAGTTTGTTTAGAGCAAAATGATATTTAAACAAAAAAAACATGGTTTAGACCACTGTGTACTGAACAAGCGATTTACATCTTTTATTACTTCTATAACCTCCTAAAGATCAACGACCATTACAGAATAAGCACTTCCTAGTTCTGTTAAAACGAATATAAGGAAACACGTATTTGTTTCAAACTCGTTACGACTCAAGGTTGGCCTTGCCAATATTTGGTACTGCGTGTTCTGAAACTACTGCGTAAAATATTATACTTAATTAAATGGCGCTTATGATTAACGCTTGTTATTTCCTATGGATATACGCCTTGAATATTTATTTAACTAATCTTCTTACTCGCTACGCTTTATATGAGTTTTCTTTTTGTATAGCTATCATAAAAGTAAAGATTTAACCAATAGATACACAAGTTTGATAATTACACAATGCAGGAAATAGTTTGGCTTTAGTCCTGAAAACTTTTCCGCCCTAAACATCCTACATCGGCTTATGGTTTATCCTGTAGCACAAAGGATCAGATAAATTGCCAAAACTAGACCAGCGTGCTGCGAATCTAACGACAAATCGTAATCGGAGGAAAGCCTAGCCCAGCAAAGGACGTATGTACGTCGAATAAAGCATGTTCAGAAACAGTGATAAACGAATATATTTATAATTGTAAGCAGTTTGACTAACTTTATTAATTTCAATTAAAACATGCTGGCGTATAAAAAAAAATACTATGAAGGTTTTATAACCTGTAGAAGATGGCGCGTTTTAAAATTAAAAAAAACTTTTAAAAAAAGCGCGCGGTTGTTTCAATATTTCGAAATGGAGAATGTAAAGCCAGTCTGCTGTGGCGCCGGTCGCGGGGCAAAAAGTAAAAATCAATATTGTCCTCAACACGTCCGAGTCTGGATAATTGGAAAATTCGCTGCACGCTGAAAGCTATAAATTTTCACTTTTGCTTACACCTTTTCCGTGTTGCATTAAATGCAATAAATTAGGCGAAAACGCCGACCGTCCATCGGCACTATTTAATAAATTTGATTAAAATTTTGCACGGATGCCATATTTTTAATTAAGTTATGCAAGCGATTGTGTATGGTACAATGACTTTAAAATAATTCCAACTGGCTTCTATTTAGCTGACATGAAATCATACGAATTAATACCATGAAATATCTGAAAGTTGTCTCTCTCTCTTCAACCCATCGCAGTCCACTGCTGGACATAGGTCTCCCCCATTTTGAAAGTTGTCTAATGGCGATTTGTTTGATGTTGTTCACAACGGGAAACCATTCCTCTCCTCCGCCTCCAAAATTTGAAATCTAAGCCAGTCAACTGACCTGAACCTACCTATCCTTGATCCTTGACTTTATTTATTTGTATTTTATACTTATAACCCATTAAACACGCAGAAAAGATAACCATGGTCTAAAGGTTACAGCACCTATCCAAAGATTCATTATTTACAGTGAAATCTAGGTTAGGCATTGGGTTCATTAATTGCCGCTTACATAATTCAAGGAAGTTCGCGAACATTACCTATCCTAAGTCTAGATAGCGTTTAGTAGAACGTAAATATTAATGAAACTATAAACGCTAGGTAGAACTAAACCATTTATGTCTGCGTAGCTTTTATACGCCGGCGTAAATTTTAATTCCGAACATTTTCATGAGGGCCATAATTGAGTTTACGAGTCATATCAACTGCAATTAGTCGGTCTCACGGCTCCTGCCACCTTCAATGTGTTTATTTTGCTTCGAAATTTGTTACAAAATATACGAGAGAGCACTTGGTAATACACGTACAAACAAAATTTAATAACAATACAAATTGAAACACTGACCAATCTGCATTGCCATGGCCCATGGCCCAATGTAACCACAGGTGCTGTGCGGGAAGGCCTGTTCCCTGGAGTAGGATGTAATAGGCTGTTGATGATGACTAATTGCAGGCGATCATGCGTTACGTTAACATATTAATTTGACACATAATATGTTTAGGGTGTATACCTAACTTAAAAATAAGTTGTTGATATTAAGAAAGCACACCGTAAAAGCTACTGACTTTTGGGTGAGATATCTCTATGTGACTGCCTCAGTATACTTACAATTTTTGAATCATTTTCAATTTACTCTTACCGTACAAAACATGTCCACACTGCAAACTACCTCCCGAACCAGTGGTAGCTTCATTTGACATTCATAAGTGTTCTGTAAGGACCTAAACTGAAAAACACTCATTTCATTTCATTTTCATACCTTTTTATGCTTTATGTCATACATTTTCGAAGTATACTAAGTAAAATTATCCTTCTTTTAAGAAGCAACACAATGGGTCATAAAAACAATGCGTCAATCATATTAAATTGAAGAACACAGTACATAAGGGCACTAAGAGCTATGCGCTCGAACTTTCACCATTCACTCAACTTTCTACCGACGTTTGTTCTAAATTTTGCAACTGAAATGCCATAAATTAAGTATGAATTCCGTAACATTTCTTCAAACTCAATACAGGGCTATTTATAAATGTCCAATAACAGCTTCTGTTGAAACCATTGGGAGGCTCTTACAACATCGTCTGCGTTAGTACAATTTCACCATTCCTCCCGACACAATGTAATCATTTTAGAGAATAAACCGAAACATTTATTAATTTCAAAAAACAAAAAATATCGAAACGTTGCACATTATATAATAGTGAAAAATGTTAAGAGTTAACCATCTAAATAACTCAAAAACTTAAATCCTTCCAAGGCTCAACAGAACCAGAAAAGCCTTCCATATAAATCGTATGTTATTACAATCCACTTCTTAACGTAACTTACTTCTAAATCCAATTCAACTACTCAATAAACAGCACTTTTCCATATGAATTGACGCCAAATATCCATTCAGATCCTCTTACGATACAAGCGCAATGAATAATGTGATCCCATTCCGAAGTAGACGTCCCAGGCTTCAATCACACTAATTTACTTGATATCACGAAACTTACATTCCAATTGTAAGTTTGGTCATCATCAGCTCATCATAAGTCCCCACCGAGGGATTAGTCTACCCGTAAAGCCTTAGTCGCCCACGCGGGTCCAGTGCCGATTTCCCGTCACGCTCAACCTTTGAATCTCTCCGTATACGAAGGTTTCATGATGTTTTCCTTCGCCATA
>PQWD01001341.1:0-139933 GCA_019425675.1 Leucinodes orbonalis
AAGAGCAAAAAAATAATTAAATCAGTGCAAAGAAACAAATTATTTCGTCTTAAAGTATGTCGCAGAACCGATGAGCGTTAGGGCAGAAGAGTTCGTATGGAGACGCGTCTTGGCAACCGTAGCATACGACACCATTTCGTCCGATGGACCCACGACTCGTGAAAGGTCGCTGGTGGGGACTGGAAGAGAAAATCGGAGGACCAGGATATCTGGCTTGGAATACAGATACCTATGTCCAGCAGAGCTGGCGACCTGCCAAAAGCAGATTTGTTCTATATCAACCATCAAGAATTAAGGAACATCTAGCCCCAGATAAAATTGTACCACTGATATCGTATCAAAGAAGTTTGCGGGAATTAAAAAGTTAAGTTGAATAAAACAGAATAATGCGATGAAAAAACTAAACGTTGAGTAATTATGTCATCGCAAGGCGTCCAAAACACGTTCCAAGTGTATTCGGCGAAATCAAAATTTGAATTCGGAAAAAAAGAACGTTAACTTTTTAAATTCGCATTCCAGAAAACAATGTCCGTGGCGAGCTGACGCGGCTGCCTCAAGGCAGCGAATGCATTAACGAAGTACACCTCCTTTGATATTAAGCGTATTATTTTTAAAGTTATTTTTTCCCTTTTCCCCTTTGTACGACGCACTGGTAGCGCTCGACGTCGCCCGGAGCAAATCGCGCTTTATTACCCACCGCTTGGTAATTTATTATTGCATTTTTTGTATTATCAATAGCGTATAGTCTTCATCCTTTTGCGATATTAAAATGGCTATTGTTTATGAAAAATCGCCGGGAGATTCTTATCGGGGGGTAGTGTGGGCTTCAATCAGTAATCGTTCGTGTCTTATGAATAACATTGGCTTCTGTATTTTTATTTTTTTAGAACAACACGGTTAGGCTTCATGAATAATTATGAAATTTGAAATATGCCTCACAAACCTCCACTGTCATATCAATATTAATCACTATTAGTTTTCTTGCGTAATGTCTGGTATCAAAATCGCCATGGAATGTTGTTCGAATAACAAAATTATTCAACCCGCAACAAAAGAAATAAAAGGCCATAATACCGTCCCACAACTAAAGACAATAATATAAAAAGCCGGTTTTATCCTTTCATTTTGCACCCGAGTGTATAATCTATTTAATTTACAGCCTCTTACGGTACCACTAAAATGAGATAAGTGCTTATCAATTTGCGGGGGACCTCTTAGCCGAACAAAGTGGCCGAAGAAATTAACAAACGTCTGGTCCCCACAATTTTCGCAATTTGCCAATGACAAATAAAAACGGCAAATCACGTAACGAATTGTTTCCTCAGACGAATTTGGGAACCGCAAAGAGTTCACGACAAAGGAGGCTCGAAACTGACTACTGGTCTTCAGTTCAGTGACAAACAACTCGCATGACTTAACTGGCCTAATTTGGCGGCGGCGTTGAAAAAAGGAAAAATAATATATGTGCCCGCGAAAATTCGCCATTGTCCATTCCAATTCAAAATGAGGAAGACGCGGGAATAATGGCGCAGGTTCTCGAAACAGGAACGTCAAGTTTAAAAAAGGAATCGGTTAAACGGAGGCGTTTGCAGGTAATCACAGGCGACGGCACTGAGATACAGGCCACGTTTACACTACATGAGTAATTTGAAGTGCTTAGTGATGAGTTTTTAATGTTTTATTACTACTTTATGTACATAAAGATAAAGTAAAATAACTACTAAACTTGCCGTAAATATTTTCTTATTGACGTATGGTACATTATGGCAGCTAGCGTTCGTAATATTAAAATGTAATTATTTTTAGTCTATAACAATCAAAAGATAAATATTCTTTGTAAAATCTTATGTAATTTTATTCTTAGGTGTTCAATTTTAAATAAAATTTGTGCTTATAAAAAATAAAAATAAAATACGATACGCTACGATAAAGATAATCGATAAACTAGACAGCGAGTTATTGACATTAAGTCTTCTGATATTTTTATACGTAAGTGACTTTTAATATGACCGTAATTATAAAATAGTAATGAAAAGAAAACTAAATAATCACGTCTCATTTGAAAATAACTAAAAATAAAAATCCAAAATCTAATATTTAAATGTAAGCAATTCACTCCGTGTAAACGCACCGTTTAATCGCGTGCAGAGCGATACAGGTGCGGTGGCGCGGCCGGAGCGACGCCCGCGCGGACTTCATTCATTGTTACCGGCCCGGTCCGGTGAGGCTGACTACGGGGCCGATAGACATGCCTTTTTTTTCAATGTTTGCAAGTTGGCTGCCCTGTAATTGAAACACTGTTTTGATGTAAATCGTTTAAAAAGGAATGTTTTAAGCTTTGTTTGGTCTTTACCAAATAAATAACGGAAGTCATGAAACTGCCACATTAACTTCTTTTATTTAAATTATTTATTTTACTAACTAAGATGAAAAATGTGTGCAAATCGGCAAAACTTAAAACAATAATACTGAGTTAGCTTTCATTTAACCTCAAGGTGGTTACCGCCGTCTCTTAAAACAGTGTTACAATAACATAACTTCACCTTCTGGTACCAAATGCAAACGTAACATTATAGTTATCTGTTTAAGACTTGGAGGTAACCTTTAATGACTTTTTACCTTAGAGTATCAATAATGATATATAAACTCTAAGCTTTTTACTCACACCGCTTAGTAAATTACGAAGCATAATCTATTAAAGATTTCGCACGGCAGTCCATCTGAGTTAAGATGCAATGTCACGCTCGCAAAGGATACTATTTGTAATATAAATAAAACAATTACAGCGTCCAATGATCGACGGAGGCTTGGGATTGTCGGCCATCGCTCATGCGAAAATCTTGATAAATCAGTCGAGTTCAAATTAATATGTTTTCTATATGTTCCTATCGCAAGCCCAGTGCGGATTGGCCGACTTCACGCGCAATGTTTGAATCTCTTCGCAGGCGTGCGCAAGTTTCCTCACGATTCTTTCCTTCACCGTAAGAGCGTCGGATAAACGTACATATAATTTCGAAAACTCGAAGACATTGCCACGTTACGAGATTTGAACCTGCAACCTCCAGATCGGAAGCAGCAGTCCACACGAAAGTGTGAATGTCAGTAGGTATTTATTAATGTTAACTTTTATCCGCCAATATTCGGGATATCAATATTAAGGAGCACTCAAGCAGAGAGTATCACTTTGCTTTTTTTTTGTGATATGAGTTTTTTGTCAAAGCTCTCTTTGAAGTACGAGAAGTCTACGTTAAATGACTTTGCATACCATCATAATGAAAATATATATGATTTTAGGTACATACTGTTAGTCGGAAAAGAAACGACCAACGCTACCCATCCCTAATCAATTGAAGAGTGATGTCACGTCACTAATATATCTCTCTTGACATTAGCATTGTACGCGGGAACAGTCATATTGTAACACTAAGATTTAATCAATCAATAAATGTTGTTTAAACTTAAAGAATCATTTAATAATACCTACATAATGAAAGCTACATGAGAGTATGAAAGGCCTAGTTAAAGGTATAAGTCAAAGACCCATACATAGTCGAGTCCATCGCACGTCGGATGTACTAAATGTACACCATCAGTCAAGCAGGTCGACGTCTTTGATAAATCAATGTACTTACAGCAGAACGAGTGTAGCAATTTTGTGCTGAGTAGGAGCGATGTTTTGCATTAGAATCGTAGTCAATTCTTTGACGACCCGTTTGGTGTAGCGGTTGAGATGTCGGCTGCTTCACCAAGGGTTCCGGGTTAAATTTTTTTGTATTTCTATATATATGTATTTTACATAGAAAACACCTAGACCATTACAAACAGGCATGTTCATGCACACAATGTTTGTACTGCCTGGGGATCGAACCCGGGACCCTTGGTGTAGAAGCGACATCTCAACCGCTACACCATACATGAAAAACACATTTGCATGTTCATAGTTTAATAGACACAGTTCACGTTAAGTATTATATTTATGAACTTAATCAATCCTACTCTTAGACTTAATATTAAAACCAATGTCATTTTAAGCAATTTATCTTTCAGGGTGAGTAAATTTTAATAAGTTTACATATACGAGTATCTTTTACATTTTAAGCTTCTACTAGGTAAATTTCTAAAAGTTTAGACATATTTATTATTTCCTCTATCAAACGGTTCATCGGACAGATAATATCAAGCCGCAATTAGGCAAAATATCGGCATTAGCTAGCCGTAACAATTCACCGTTAAACACGGTTGCCCATAAAATAATTAACATCATAAAGTTATTATCGCAAAACCATAGAGTGCTCCGCCGCCACACTGATATACCCAAGTATTTTGGTTTTGAAGGATATTTAAGGACACTTCTAAATTTGAAAATTCTGTACTAAGTAAATTCAAACAATATAAAATATCCACTGGCATTTACACGGCAACATCAAGCCCTAATTTAAGCAAATATACTTGTACTCTTGGTACTAAACAACAAATAATACGCACTGGTTTTGTAAATACATTATTTTGTAGATATAAAGATAATACATACGTGAGATGCCCATTGGCTTTGACTGACATCAACTTTTCGGACTATGAAACCTGCTCAGTGCCTCTTCAACTTGCGAGCCCTGCCGGCTATCTGTTATTTAAGTTATCCTACGGATTCCTTCATGAATGTTATCACTTAGAATAAAAACTAAACTTAACGACCGTAATCGTCGAAAAAAGTTGTGTCACCAAAGCGTATTTTATCTTATTATTCTGATTTTATTGAGGATGAAGACTTTCCCACATAGTTCTTCTGAATGGCCACACTGCCATAGTGTTCTGCCAGTTTTCTAGCCGTATAAATCGCATATAATAGTCCGCACAAACTTAGGTTAACGCTCGCCGTGTTATTAATTACGAAATGCTTTTTGATTAAACCGATCTATGGCTAAGGTGACGCCTTGATGGGGTTATAGTGCTTGAGTTACCTAGAGATCAATAGCTTTTACTTGGTGGTAGACTCGATACTGAGTCGTCTAGGTAGGTACCACACAGTGTCAGATGATGTCTAGTGAAATAAGAGTATTATGCACTTTTTGTTTCGGATGTGGGCACTGTAGCTTTATTACCGGGTAAAAGAGATCTAATATCTGATGTCTTGGGTGACGGGCGCAGTGCGGGATTCATAGAGGATAATAACTGTCTAACAGTTGTTGGCCTTCTTTAATGCCGCTCTGTCACAGTTTGGCGTATCACTTACCATCAGGTGAGCGTCGACCGTCCTGTTCACTTAAAAATATATACCAACCAACAGTTTGGAGTATATATCGAGAAGAATCTGGTAAGAGACTCGTGTAGCTCTTCACCTATATGGAGTTATTCATATATTAGGTTTTTTTAAGACAGAGATACATAACAGCTTAAAATGATACGAGAATTTATAGGGAACTAACAAAGTAACCCCCGACCCGCTCCTCCCTCGCAATTATTGACAATTCAATTTTAACTTTTATCAGATTGTAGCTGCGTTTGCGCATCATAATTTTACACGCACGACTCTGTAATTAATGGCTTAGTTTAATCATTTACGCTTTCTAAGCTTGCTATTCCTGTGTCTGTTATAAAGGATATTTTGTGGATGATGTTCGATTTTTCGAGTAAATTGAAAAATCTAATACAGACGCGGCCGAGCTGTTTGTACTATCACGTAAGTATTTCGAAAATCAGCCTGTGTCACTGCAGGAACTAGCCTCCCACACAGTATAGCCATGGAAGATTGGGTCGTAACCCACCACTCGAGCTATACACATTGGAAGGCGTTGATGACTCTACGTGGCCTCTACAGCACGGAATCATTCGAGTTAGAATAGGACGTGGCAGGCTAACCAAACTGGGCAGTTGCTAACCAATTGGAAAAAATCGCACACAGTGACATTCATTAAGCAGCGTCACCGTTGGATTTGAACCACGACTTCCCGGATCAGGCAACAATAAAAACCAGATACGGACTAGACCATGGAGGCATTTTCATCACTTATATTTATATATTTACATTCTGAACTATCCCAAAGACAGAAAAGTGTACTTACTAACTTTTGGCCCTAAGCTGTTTTTTTCGAACTGACTACTGCTGTTGGCGCAGAAGGCTTTACAGCTTCACCGGCAATTGGCGAGCGCAGATGGCTCTCAGCCTTAAAATTTACACAACGAGCCTAAGGGCGTACCAACCTTAAACTGTTTAGCCGGTGGGTACTACAGTATCGCAATCAGTAGATTTTCTATTATTCATTCCGCAAAACTAAACAATGTTGGAAAAATTGGAAACTATTTTCCATACACTTTTGATCCGAATAACAACAAAATTAAATTTTAAGTTGTTATTTCGTAAAAATAAAATTAAAATTTAAAGATTGGTTTTCTAGAACTTGTTTTTTATAATGTGTCACCTTTGCGTAAAACCAAAAACAATCATAGACAACGTGCACAGATTATAAAAAGCTACCGAAAGAGGCGGGCATAGATTCCACGTATGACGCGCATTAAATAAAAGATGGCGTCCACGGCTAATGTCTGGGAGATATGATATATTGACAGCACGGACAGACGGACACAAGCCTGCGCAAGAGTTAGTGAGCTGGTGCGCCTGCGCCGTGTTATTATTTTGCGATCTTCGAATGGAAATGTTCTAAGGATTTAATTTGACGCGTAATGTTCTTGTTTGCTGTAACATGATTGAAGCGGCGGATGTTCGAGTCGTTAGCTACTTCGGTCTGGATAAGATCTTGTTATAATTGCAATGCTTACAATTTTAGTATAGTTAGTTTAACTGTGGGGTCCTTGTCCTGTGTGAGACAATAACAATTCTTAACAATATATTTTATAATGTACTTATTATATATCAAATTAAAGGTCAAAACTATCTTTCATTTCATTTATTTATTATAAAAAAAAGAGTATCAGGTTCTTTATTTTTGATAAAACCCCTATGATTTTATTATTCTTGTGAACGATTTGTGCCCTTTTAACAGTATTGTATTATATATTAGGGTAGTGAAATGTTGCATGGTTATTCAGAGTAAATGTTTTTTTACTGACACACTATTCTTGTATATTTCGGTGCTTTTTCATATTTGTAAGGATAAGGCATGTTATTAATGTTGACGGGATCGACTCATTAATCGTGTATGAGTGTATTGCTCGAAGAAGATAGACGTGACGGCCATTGATATACATTTTATTTTGGTGTTTTAAAGAAACAAATACTATACAATAGGCGCATATTTTTTTATTATTGTGATATGAAAAACACATTTTTTGTAGAATAAACGATTTTGTGCTATGAAAGCTTATTTGAAGACTTCAATGTTTTTTGGGTAAGAGCTCTTGCACGTTCTTCTTCGGAGCTACTGATATGTCACTGGTTAGCTAAGTATAGCAAATTTCGCATTAAATGTTCATATGTAAATAGACTACGACGCAATTTGCTATAGCAAGTCGCATTAATCATGTCCGATACAGGTTCAATCGGTGACTAACAAAATTGTGATTGCATAAAATTATACCATATAACGACCATTACACACTTACATCATCTAACGGTCATCCAATACAATAGCGACCAATAAAAACGTGTTATACCGTATTGTACCAACAATAGTCATGTCACACCTCTGTAGCCATCATTATTTAGTGCATAGCATCGTCAATAGGTCGGGCCTCCACCCGCGATTCCTAGCCAATCACCGCACGCCATTGAAAAAACAATAGCTAATAAAAAATTACGTCATGGTCTGCGCATGCGACGTTTTGATTTTAATGTGTGAGTGTTCGTGTTACGAGTTTTTAATGACGGTATTCAATGTATGAACCACTAAAGCGTTTAAGATTTTTCCAAAATTAATTTAAATACTACGAGTATGACTTTCGAATTACTCTTTTTTGGTTAAAAGGACTGTAAAATCGTATGCATGCTTCTTTTTAGGGTTCCGTAGCCAAATGGCAAAATGGAACGTTATAGATTCGTCATGTCCGTTCGTATGTTCCGAAATTTTGTTTTTCGAATCACGCGTGTGGGGTTATTATTATTATTATTTAGGTTTTGAGGGCTATTCAGGCTTATGCAGACCTGTAGTCACTTCGACCTAGAAGATCTTTTGTGACTCGCTCCTCTCTTAGAGTTCATCTAATAGTTGGGCACTTTTTAGGAAGTTTAGGACCCTGCCCAACTTTATAGATTTGATGTCACTTGGGCATAGATAATAATTACCCAAGTGGATATTTCGCTTCCATTGTAGAGGACCACAATTGCAGAGTAGGTGCATTGGTGTCTCTCTCTCTTCCGCGCAGAATCTGCAGGTTCCGAGTCACTTAGCTTCATTTTGTGAAGGTGACTTTTCAGCTTGCAGTGTCCAGTCAGTGCCCTTACAAGGACCCTGACCTTGGGTTTACTGAGCTGTAGCAGTTCAGAGGTTCGCTTCTTTGAGTAGGCTTTGATTAGCGCTTTTGAGTGAGCTGCCTCTGGTGACTCTAGCCAGTAGTTGACAGAGTCCTCGAGGAGCTTCCGTTCTAGTTCATTTTTCCTTAGGCTTTCAGGGATGCCACAGACAGGTTCTACAGTCTTTTGGATGGCGTTGGCCCCAGCCTTTGCGAGTTCATCAGCATTTTCGTTGCCAATGATGTCAGAATGACCTGGTACCCATTTGAGAGTTATCCTGTTATTTCCTCCCAGGTCATTTAGTTTGGTCACGCAGTCTTTTACCAGCTTTGATTTTAAAGTGGTTGAGCTTAATGCTTTTAGAGCTGCTTGGCTATCGGAACATATTGTTATATTTTGGTTAACGCAGTTTTCCAGTCGATTCGCTTCCGCACATTCTATGATGGCGTATACTTCAGCCTGGAAGATGGAAGCGTACTGACCCAAATTGGTGCTAATGTTAGCCCTAGGTTGGTCTCGGTAGGCTCCACATCCTACTTTGTTACCCATTTTGGAGCCATCTGTGTACCAGATTTTGCTGTCTGTGCAGGTGTCGGGGCTTTGAAGCCATTCCTCCCTGCTCGGGAACTCCACTTTGTAGTATTTAGTGAAGTTGAGTTCCGGCAGCATGACATCGCTTGTCATGGCCAGAATTGGAGTACTAAGTGTATTCCCTAAGGGATCTTAGTGTATTTGAGCTCCATTGAGTCACTCCGCTCCGCTCCATTCTGCACATACTAGCCCGCGCCTCCTTCCCTAAGTAAAGGTGTAGGGGCGGTAGGTTTAATACGGCGTTTAGGGCGATGGCAGGTGTGGATCCCATAGCCCCAGTAGCCAGAATTGAGGCTGTTCTTTGTAGGCTATTGAGCTTGTTCTGGCTAGTCACTTGTAGGGCTTTTTCCACCAGACCACAGCAGCGTAGGCAACCATTGGTCTTATAATGGCGGTATATAGCCATAGGGCGATTTTGGGTTGTATACCCCATTTCGGCCCTGCTACTCTCAGGCATATCCCTAGGGAAATTTTTGCCTTTGTGATGACGTTATCCAGATGCGTGTTCCATGTAAGTTTTTGGTCTATGGTTATTCCCAAAAATTTTACTTCCGTGGAAAATGGTATAGTTATCCCTTCTAGAGTTGGCTCCTTAAGTTTATTTAAGTTGCGTTTTCTCGTGAAGGGTACTATAATAGTTTTACTCGGGTTAATCGATAATTTATTCTCTTTACACCATCGATTGATTGTGTTTAGAGATGCTTGGAGTAATGACGAGATTGTGCTCTGACACGGTCCTAAAGCGCATATTACCACGTCATCAGCATAGCCTTGTACGTCATAACCTTTCTTAGAGGTCAATTCAAGTAGCTGATCCATTACTAGGGACCACAAGAGGGGTGATAACACCCCCCCTGCGGACAGCCTCTTGTTGTTTGATACACTCTTTCTGTGCCGTGAATACTCACGATTGCAGTACGATTGAGTAGCATAGCTTTGATCCACCGGGTCGTTGTTTGTCGATCCCTTTGTGTACTAGTGCGCATTCTAGTGCGTCAATTGTGACATTATCAAAGGCCCCCTCAATATCTAGAAATGCACATAGGGCAATCTGTTTGTCTTCTAAAGCCCGTTCGACCTTGTCGACTAAAGTCAGCAAGGCGGTCTCCGTGGACTTGCCCTTTTGATATGCATGTTGTTTAAGATGCAGTGGTCGTTCTATCAGGGCCCCACTTCTTATGCATCTATCTATCACCTTTTCCATGGTTTTTAGAAGGAAGGAGGTGAGGCTGATTGGTCTAAGGACTTTGGTTGGGAGTAGTCCTTTTCCCTGTCTTTGGTATAAACAAGACTTTTACCAATGTCCATGATTCAGGCAAAATCCCTAGGGCATAGCTTGCCCTAAAGATTTTTGTTAGTATTGGAGTGATTTGCTCCATACCTTGTTGTAGGAGGGGGAAAGATATTGTCCACTCCTGGGGATTTGTACGGTTTGAACGAGCTTATTGCCCATTTAACGTATTGTGGTCTGATATTCATCGCCGCTCTTCTCCAGTCTTCTAACTGAGGCCTGTAGTTTAGAGGGCGTTCTGGTGTTATCAGAGGCATGAGCTGTTTTGATCCGGGGAAATGGGTAGACGCTAGAAGGTCTAGGGTCTCTTCCACCGTTCCTGTATAGCCGCCATCTGGTTTTTTTAACAAACCCAACTGGTTTGGAGGAGATTTAGCCAGCAGGCGGTGTATTCTCGCACCTTGAGGAGCTTGTTTTATCTCCTCACAGAATTACGCCAGGACTGTCTTTTTGCTCTCCTTATTTCTTTGCTGTATTCCGTCAAGGCTTTTTTGTGTTCATCCCAGGTGCCGGTTGATTTAGCCTTGTTGAAAAGTCTGCGAGTGTCTCTCCTGAGTTCACTAAGCTTGGTGTTCCACCATGACACCTTGCTCTTTTTCCTAGTTTTCAGGGGACAACTCTCTTCAAAGGCGGCTTTCATTCCTTTTGTAACTTTCTGTCTGATGTTTTTTGGGACTCCTGTAAGGTTTTCGTCGAGCTTGGTTCTATAAAGATCCCAGTCGGTTGCCCTAGGATTTCTAAAAGTATTCGCAATAGTCTTCCCTGTAGTTCCTATTTCGAATCGTATTTGTCTGTGGTCAGACATAGACGTCTCTTTGCTTACTCTCCAGTCACTGATCATCCTGTAGAGTGTGTTGGTAGCAAAAGTGACATCTAATACTTCCTGCCTTGCTTTTGTTACAAAAGTGGGAATACATCCTGTGTTAACGATTTGAAGGCAGTTAGATAAAAGGAAGTCAAAAAGTAACTCACCCCTTTTGTTGACGCCTGTGCTGCCCCAGCTGGTGTGGTGGGCATTGGCGTCACACCCAATCAGTAGTTCAGCGTTGTGGTCGCGGGCGTACTCCACTACCATCGCCAGTTCCTCTGTAGGGTCATCTTTATCCCCCGCCAGGTAAGCGGAGCATACAATGACGCGTCGGCCCGCCTGGTCCTTGAGATTAACAAAAGCTGCCACCAGGTCGTCTCTGCAGAGCTCTGGGACAGAAGAAAGTCAATAGATTTATTGAATAAAATACATGCTCTCGGCCTTAGTCCTTTGGTATTTACAAGAGCTTACCTGTGGAGCTTAGGCCTGATACCGTGTTGTTAAAGTCAGCCACGGTTCCTGAATGAGAGCTATGTCAAGATTGCCACCGATGAAGGTGTTCTCCAGCACCGCTGTCGCAGCCCTGGAGTGGTGCAAGTTTATCTGCACCAAGTGCGACATCTTTAGGTCTATTCGCACTTACTTGTGTGGACCGTAGAAGATTTAAAGAAACGAAGGCGTTACAGGTGGGTTCGGCCTTGGTGCGTTTACCGCTCCCAGAGTCGCCCCCTCCCTGTCGCCTTCGTTTCTTCTTTTTTTCTTTTTCGAGCCGCCCGAATTTCGGGAGCTCGGGTGGTACGTCCTCCCCACCTCTCCAGTCATTTGGCTCGTCCTCTCCATTGTGGCATTGGTGCCACTTGTACTGGGAGGTCGTCACCGTGCCCGGAAGCGGGGGTGGACGTCGTTTGTAGTGCTGATGCCGGGGCATTTACTGTCCCCTCAGCCACTGGCCGCGTCACATTTCTCCCTTCACCCTAATGTGAGCGCGACGAAACCTAACTGGACATGAAGTCCTGTTTACGGAGGCATTCTACGGACCCGTCCAGGGCTAAGGCTATGAGAAAGCCTTCTTCATCCTCATGACCCGTAGAATCTCCATCTGTCTACCGGGAGGTCATTTTGTTGGCCATGAGCTTCAAGCGTCTTGGCACAACGCACTCCCGTCTTCGGACATAGATGGTGCCAGTCCTTCGCCTGGGCAACTCACCCTCGCTTATGAGCGAGAGTTCTGCTCCAGGCCAAGGCTTCATACCAGCTATGTGGTCTCTCATCCATTGCCGGCTGCGTTCGTCCGCAAGACTACTTGCAGCCATCCTGGCCTGGATGAGCAGCCAATAAAATTGGGGCCTCGGCTACCTACTGGGGCTTCTATGATAGCCCTTATGATGGCTTCTTGCACCAATTTTTGCTCAGTAGACATGGGTTCCTTATCTGGATCCCCACTCTTATTGATGCTGCAGCATCCCTAAAGACCTCGCCCCGGCGCGCTCCCCTGCGTTCCCCGCTCCATAGGAGCAGCGACCACCGGGGTCCCGCCAGACGCGAGGCTTCCTGGGATGTTCCTGTGGAGACTCCTCTTCCGAGCGTGCACGCTTATTCAGCGCTCGCCGGGTTGAGGGGCCTCCCACAGTGTGCCAGCATTTGAGGCAGGAGCATGCGTCGCCTTGTGAATCAGGCAGAGTGCTCGAGCCTCCTGGAAGCTTTACCCTCCGCCATCATTTTCTTTAGGCGTTTCCGCGCTGCCCTGAGAGTCTTGATGTGCCTTTTCCGGCAGTTCCTTGTTGTTCGAGTGTTCATTGCTGACTCTCGAACAGCTTGGTCCTGCCACTGGCTCCATCTCATTTTCAGGCGTTAAAGTGACTGGGTAGTCACCGTCCGACCTGAGAAACAGATCTGTTAGATCTGGGAGGGATGAAGTAGTTGACCCACTACTTAGGTTTCCAGGCGTTCATCATCGCTCTGGACGGGAGTTTTGAAGTTTTTTACTGGCTTGGTCCATAATAGTCCCACGAGTAGCTAGGGAATTAACTACAACACCCCACAGAGCCCCGCTTGTGGGGTCGGGCTAACTAGACCCTGAGGTCGCCCGGTATCAGGGCCCCTCCGTTCACGACTGAGCTTACCCCTCAGCCACGCATCCATCGGCACGGGTCGGATTACACCTTAGATTGGGGTTTCCAGAAGGCAGGGCAGGGAGAGGATAGGTATGGGGTTTGGAGAATAGGAGGGTTGGGAATTTGGGTTATAGGAAGGTGGGAAGGGATTGGCCTGCTGCACGGGGAAATGCAGCAGGTTAGCCCACCTAGCTTAGCTACCGAGTCACAGGGCAGATGAAGATGCAATGCCTGTTCTCGACTACAGTATTACCAGGGCGCACGAACGTGGACGTACTAGGTTGGACTTGACGAGAAGTGCTTACTCCTAGCATTGCAAGCCTAGGAGCAGCCCTTGCCCGCCCTTGCGCCCACGCGTGTGGGGTAATTGAATAGTTTGTGCGTGAGACACTTCCAACTGTCTGACTTGGGCAGTGGGTCGCACTTGGCCAATTTTTGCTGGATGAAATTTTCACTGGGGGCCGCAGATGGCCTTGACAGCTTCATCGGACAAGAAGCGAATGAAAATAGCTCTCGACCAAAAATTGTACCTATATTCAAGCTTTCGACACTTCTACACGAAAATACGTTTATATGGATTATATGGATATTAGAGTTTGTAATAGATAGTCAAATTAGACGCAGGTACCTACACTGCAAAATCCAATTTCCAATAAATCATTGATAATAACTGATAATTGTTTTATAAGTCATGTATTTGACAACTTTATAGTTTGTGCTCTATTTTGTTCGTATATTGATTGCATTGCGTACGTGTATATTCATAAGGCTTCCCATTAATGGCGATTGTTTATTGAGTATTCATGAGAGTTTCTTTACAGGCACTTACCAATCAAACCATGTTTTACGTCACCTGCATGGCTATTTCATTTCAAATATAACGTCTGTCAAAGGGCCGAGCTAAGATTCGCTACTTGATACGAAGTCAAAGTCGTGGATAACAATTTACTATCTCTCAATAACGGTAAAGACCTAGGTCTGAAGGGCACACTTTATACTATTGGTCATTGCCAGCTTAGTTACTTGATTGTTGGAGTTAAAAGTAAATAGTATATAAGCACAGAGTACTGAATTGTATGCTTCAAATCTCCGATGATTCGCGCTGATGGAGCCATCAGCGCGACCTCCTGGAAGCGCTACCAGTACCTGTTCGTGTTACTGCCTCTAGATTTCCTATCCTTCGCCTCAGCGCCATAGTTTTCGTAAAAACGTTTAATGATCCTTAAATACTAAACTTCTTGTCAAGGCGCAAAGTACAGGTCTCACATCTTGACTTTCCTTTACAATTTAAACACAAGTTGCCTACCTAAATTGCAAAGTACCTATAATTTTCTACATTTATGCTAAATCGGCATAATCAGAATGAAAAAGATCAAAGCATTCCACATATAGCAGGAAAAAGATTTCAAACTAATCTATTTCAATTGATCTAAAAAGATATATCAAACAAAGACAGGACCGGCGACACCAACCCAGATAAACTAAACGAACACAAGCGGCAAGGAAAGCACTTATCCTAACACTCTGTCTCAATCCGAGATAAAATCTAGATCAATTTAGAAACAATTTCTTAGCGTGAATAATCACTACGCCCCGCCGTTGTTTGAGACAAATATATAATAGGTGTATACAGTATAAATAAACTGGGACTTGGTGTTTATGTTAATTAGAACGGCCGATGCCACCGTTGCGAAGATACGGGTCGGGTTGCATCGAACTGGGGTTTGAAAATTGACTTTCCATTAGTTAATAATGGATTTAAGCGAATCGTGGCTAACTTCAGTTCCTCCAAAATTAAAAATCATGATTGTGTAAATTAATGGGTAGTGCATAATGTATTGGGTGGCCTAGTACTTTCAAATGTCTTTTTAGGTCTTCCATACACAATATGAAATAATAGTTACTTTGCGTATAACTGTTTGTTCAGCATTTGGAGCCCGTGGCGCAAAACGTAAAAGTTTTTTTCATGAGAGAATTGACCTATTTTCTCGTTTCTGCAGCATGTTTAATTGGTAATTTAATAAAGAAGTAATGTTTGAGTTCATTCTCTACAAAATATTATAAAAAAGTTATTAGAGTAAGTAATTATTGTTAGTGTTAGTTAGAATAAAGATATCTCTCTTGACACCGTTAACCATTAGTTATAGTTAACAAAAGTTTTAAAAACCGGTCAGCGAACGGCGGGGGTAAATCTTTGCGACCTCTCGCGAGACTAATGTTCGCGCCGGGGCCTGCTCGCCGCATTGTGCTTTATTTGTACTCGCTAATGTATACAATCTCTAATTACACGCAACGCCATTCCACTGACTAGGGCTATCGCATTATAACTACTGATAAAAAATAATTAAATCAAATTCAATTATATTCGCTAAAAATCGAATGGCTCTTAAATAAGACGAGTTCTGGAAACGTAACATATGAAATATTGCTTGTGTACGCCGGATAAGGAACGCGTAATGCCAGAATAAGACGCAAAAAGTGAGGATGAGGACCTATCCTGTAAGAAGTCACAGGTATAAAAAAACATATTAAACTTGGTGATTTTAATTTTCATTAGTTGAGGTTGGTAGGGATAAGCACAGCTAAGCTTATAAGACATTCGGAACACAAAATCACTCTCTTTTCTAAACTGATATGAATATCAGTTCTCTGTAGAATACCAACAGAGCTCAACAAGAAAATGAGTCAAAATTTTGTGGCCGTGAACTTTAAATAATGATTGAATTAATTTAAACTAGTTAAGGCGAAATGTAGAAAATGTACATTTTCTCTTGACTCAGTTCATTAGTTAATGATATAGGATACTATCATTGCTATACCAGTTGAAAATTTTTCTGTCACCAAACACCAAAAAAATCTTCTAATTGCTTGTCTACATTATTGAAGAAATCTGCTGGTTTTTATAATTTTCTTTAGCTTTCCTGACATGATAGTATCCTATTCAACCTATCGCAGTCCACTGCTGGCCATAGGTCTCCCCATTTCGCGCCAGATATCCGGTCCTCCGCTTTCCTCATCCAGCCTCCACCAGCGACCTTTCGCAAGTCGTCGGTCCATCGGGCCGGAGGGCGTCCTACGCTACGCTTGCCGAGACGCGGTCTCCACTCCAGAACTCGTCTGCTCCAACGGCCATCGGTTCTGCGACATACGTGACCAGCCCACTGCCACTTCAACTTGCTGATCCGGCGGCTATGTCGGTAACTTTAGTTCTCTTACGGATTAAATCATTTCTGATCTTATCCCTAAGAGAGACCCCGAGCATAGCTCGCTCCATTGCGCGTTGAGTGACTTTGAACTTGTGAACCAATCCGCAGTCAGTGTCCATGTCTGTCTCAGCTGCGTATGTAAGTACGGGTAGGACGCATTGCTCAAAGACTTTTGTCTTTAAGCATTGCGGAATTGTCAACGTGAAGACCTGACGTAACTTGCCGAATGCCGCCCAGCCAACTGAATCCTCCTACTAGCTTCCTCGAAATTGTGACGGCCAAGTTGGATGGTTTGGCCCAAGTAAACGTATTCTTGCACAACTTCGAGAAGGATGCCATCGACGCATATCGGTTGTGGCATGACATGGTCATTGAACATGACTTTCGTCTTGTCAAATTCATGCCAAGCCCAACTCGTCGGGAGGATTCATTTAGGCTATTCAACATCTCAGCAAGCTCTTCCGATGACTCTGCAACGATGACGATATCGTCAGCAAAGCGCAGATGAGAAATATACTCTCCATTGACGTTGACGCCTCGTTCAGACCAGTCCAGGGTCTTGAAGACATCCTCCAATGCGTTTGTAAACAGTTTCGGGGATATAACATCCCCCTGTCTCACACCACGACGCAATTGGATGGGTCTTGTCCGCTGGTCTTGGATCTGAACGGTCATGATAGTATGTCAAGTTTGAAATTATAACTTCATCTCAATACTTTAAACAACTTAATGCCTACTACTACTATTTACATACTCTCTCTCTTCAACCTATCGCAGTCCATTGCTGGACATAGGTCTCTCCCATTTTGCGCCAGACATCCCGGTCCTCCGCTTTTCTCATCCAGCTCACCGGCGACTTTCGCAAGTCGTCGGTCCATCGGGCCGGAGGGCGTCCTACGCTACGCTTGCCAAGACGCGGTCTCCACTCTAGAACTCGTCTGCTCCAACGGCCATCGGTTCCATTTACATACTAATTAATAAAAAAAGAGTAAGTATTAAAGACTATACGAGTATTAGAGGTTTGTGTGCAATAAAAGTGAGTGTAAAATACCTCATCAGATTTGTTGAGGATTCACCTTTGGTGGCAACCCTAAATAGTAACGCCTCGGCGTTAGGAAGCGAACCTCGTAGGTGTTGTTCCCGTTCCTAATTAGGAGTGCTTAGGTGTTGGAATCCTTGTATGCTTTCTATTCCAGAACGTGTAGGGAAATGCCTTTGTTCGGCTTTGTCCTGTTTACCCTGGGACCAGACGGCATTGTTGAATCCCTTTATTTATATCCTGCTTAATTGGATAAGAATCAAAATATCGCAATCTTTCGGTCACCAAGCCAAGCCCACTTTTTGGGCTGCATACCACAGACCTGTCTAAACTTACTAGAACAGAAATGTATCCATATACTCTTTCAAATGAGAAAACCCCGCTTACACGTGTACATCATAAAAAGTAATAAAAAAATGCTCTGCCCTCATGATGAAAATCTAGAAAACCATTCATTTTTCATCAGAGGCTTTTGGAGCTCTGATCTAAAGACAAATTAGTTCCAAGTATCTCCTACAAAAGTATGGAGCTTGGTGACTTATCCTCGATTGGTTTTAAACCTTTAAACCAGGTCATGAAGGGTGATTAGTCTGATATGTTTTGTTTCCTACAAAGGCCTTCTTCAAAACTTTACGCTAAATATTAAAAAGTATTATTATACTTTGAATTGATAAACGTAGTATATTAACCAGAGACTTGTCATAAGTCAAATTAAACAGACGGGGAGAATTAATTCAGAATGGAATTAGTTTGTGTAAGTCCACATCATCATCAGCTCATAAATGTCCCCACCGAGGGGTAGCCTACCCGAACGCGGGTGTACAGGTCTTAGTCGTCCACGCGGGCCCAGTACGAATCTCTTCGTAGGCGTGCGCAGGTTTCCTCACGATGTTTTCCTTCACCGTAAGGTCCATACTGTGTGTAATTTTTGACAAATTCAGTTAGTACCTTTACCAATGCTTCCGATATGAATTTCCATGCAATTGCTTGTGTGGACGATATTAAACAGACATATTTAAATTGGTTTGAGTCTATATGTAGGTACATGTAATCAAGAATTGATTATATTTATATTCCATAACTTTAGAAATTTTAATTTCATTTAGGTATATCTGTATTGGTACCGCCCAATACTGTCATGTCAATGTTCCTTAAAAATGGGCCCTCAATCCGGAATAAATTCACACAACACTATTATCATTAGCGTATATGTATGTGTAAGTATATACATGAGTTAGAACCCCATTAGGCCTGTGGAGAGACGCAATAAATCTGCAAACCGGCGTAAAAGTACACTGGTCTCCATATTTAATTACACTCGCGTGATTTGAAGCTAGTAGGGGTTGGACATAGTTGCATTCACAAGTCTAAGCTGCAGACCGGTTTAATCATAAATCAAGATGCACACAAACGATTTACGCTTTGATAAGTGTGTTATTTGATATGCAAGTATATAGTAATAGAATTTAGATTGTTCTTAAGAAAAACAGCTTTTACAGCTTAACCGGGCAATTCACGAATACAGAAAGGGCTATCTCTCTCTACTAAACAATAATCTTAACCAGTGGTAGATAATATGTGACAATCAAATGTGTTCTTTAAGTACTTCAATTGATTCAAAGTAGTCCGCCTCATAATAAATTAAATATAACTACAAATAAAATATAACTAAAATAGTAATTAACTTTAAGCAGACATAGTGTGCTTATCATTAAACATTAAATAATAATGGTACACGTATTAAAGGATTGGATGACTTTTACACATCTACCAACTGAGAAACACAAGGCAAAACTAAAAAACCACCGACATGCAATTGCTTTCCCATCAGTAGTGTTCGAATTATGAATGTATTTTTCATATAAACATTTAAATATCCTTCTCAAAGAGCATAAATTTACAAGGACCGAGTATACGGTAGCTTCGTACTCACGCAAGCTAATTAATATGGAGTATGCATCGATTTATAGGCGTTTGACTCGGAGTTACGCGTTGTTTAATACAACTACTCACAGGTGGATATTGCACCGTATATAGTATTAATTAAATATTTTTAAATTAGACCGAGATATGTTGCCTAAACGAGTAACGGAGCGAGTTTAGCTCGGGGTCTCTTTTAGAAATAACATAAGAAATTAATTTATTCGAAAGAGAATCAAAGCTACCAAAATATCAGGCTGGATGACCAAGTTGAAGTTGAATGTTTTTACTGATGACCGCTGGAGCAGTCGACTATTGGAGTGAAAAACGCATTTAGGCTAGCGACTAGCTCGATGGACGACTTGCGCCACATACCTACATTTATAATATTTTATACGAACAGACGTACTCATATTCATTCATACAAACAAAAGTTTTAACTACACGGGGATCGAACCCGGTAACTTTGATATATAACCGACATCTCACCAATTACGTCAGATGGTACGTGAAACTTGAATCACGCATTGTTTTACACCTAAGGCTACCTCAGACTAAAGTGTTCTTGTATATTTAAGTTTAAAAATACGAGCATGCTCGCACTAAATCCCCTCCGTATATTCCACAAGTCATGCATAAGGCGTCTCAAATTACAATCTTGTCTACACAAAGCCATAGATACAAAACTGATGGTATCTGGCAGTAGTTCTTGTAGTTGTAACAGAATACGTTTCGGTGACGTTGCCACTGTGATCTTATTGCGATAGTCCACAGCAACAGTGAGTTCAATAATTACAAAGTTTCTCGTTTTTATTTGTATATGTACGGACATACTTGAGGGAATGACCAACATGACTAATGGGGGTGACAAGATATTTTTTCAAATAGTGCCCCTTACTAAGCATGGAGCTTGTAGTTAGGGTACTAAACAACTGATTAACATACTCATGTATATATATTTTTGTAAATACATACATATCATACAAGAAACACCCAGACCATTACAAACCGATCCCGGAATCCTTAGTGTACAGCCGACGTCTAGACCATTACCCCACATGGGTTATTAAGTAATCGCAATTTGTATTGCTTCTATGTACAAAAAAAATATATAAGTATCAAAAATGTTGAAAGTCATGTTATTCTTTTCAATTCCTCGTTGACAGATTCTTGAGAGATTTAATCAGGACAATATTCCAATTTTAATCATCGATCATAAAATTCCTAGGTATTATTTGAACTAAAATCTGATATACTACGGTAAATTTATTTACCATTATATCTGCCCTCAGCCAGTATTCCACTTAAAAATAACATTCGTTAAGGCTACTGGTGTCATGTTAAATTGGATCTCTCACGCATTGGATGCTGTACATCAATTTATTGCCCTCCAGGCTCGAACATGATCGCGAAATTGAGATAAGACACTCCGGGGTGGATTTTTTAGCTTGGATAACGATGGTTATGAAGTAATGTAGATCGAAATGAGGAGAAATTATGTTACAGTTGCTATTTTTTTGGCACGTGATATTTCACTGCATAATTAAGGAGATAGTTAAATAAAATTACATAGCAAGTATTGACTTTATATCCTATCTACTGGCTCACTACAAGATAAAATTTACGTTTGGGAAAAATTTGACGGTGGTTTTTTCCAAACAATTTTTTTATGTTATAAGTACAGGACGGTCTGGACGCTCACCTGATGGTAAGTGATACGCCAGACCATGACATTTGTTTAACAATAAAACCTTTGATCATATTAAAAAATAATAAGTAAGTATTAGTTAATGAACACCTCTATATTCACTAAATAAATAATAAAAGAATCGCAACCACCAATCGTGTTTTGCTAATCAAATCTTCAACTTTAATTTACAATTCAGACCGTTCGCGTTATTTTCTCTCAACTTATTGCAGATCTAAACATAGTACCTGCCCATTTCCCCGATATCCCGGTAATAAAAGGAAATTAAAGTGAAACGTCCGTATTTCTATAGCGAACAAATCTCCCCGTACCCTTCTTATTTTTAGACGTATCTTCCATAAAGGATCCTATTCCAGTAGAAATTCCTCCATATAATCATAATTAAAAGCACCGCCCACAATTCCTTTGCATCGAACACTTCATTGACAAGGAAACGACGTCAAAGCAAACCGGCAGAGGAGATATTAATAAAAATAAGTCTAGGTATCTTAATAGAAGAACTTATTGAGACTTCCAAGTCAGCTGCATTTTCTTAAAGGAGCCAAGAAAATGATGTCCGATCAGGCGTTGGGATTTTATGGATATTCTATTTTCCGATAAAAAGCATAACAAATAATAAGAATCTAAAAAGGTGTAGGTACCTATGATATTACAATCAATAAAGAAACGATAGGTTACTTAAAGTATATAATAGCAAATGTCGCGATGATCACAAGTAATGCATGCGTCCTGATATTCAAAGATTCAAGGTATTAAAAATAAAGTTTTACCTGTGAACCTAAGTGCCATGCAAATGATGATAAAAGGGTAATGGTAATAAAAAAAAATTCGTTTTTCTCACACGTACAATCGTCTGAGTTGCTTAAACTCGAAAGGATGCATCGTGCGTGGCCCTTAAATAAGAAGGTCCATAAGTAGATAAATAGGTAATTTGATTGTCTTAATGTAAATGTATAAAAGCAATAAAGAACTGAATTGAATTAATAAGGTGGAACGTGTCCTATTTTCGATTTATATTTTATTTCAACTATACCCTTGATAGATATGCTTAATATTGTATCTTTATAATCCTTATTCTGAAAGTAAAACTTAACTAAACACTACGCTCGATCGAACTACCACGTGTAAAAAAGACAAATAATTCAGTCTTGTTAACTGGAAATCAAAACGTCTTATCCACGTTAACATCGACATTGCAAGTTCATAACGGCAGTGCCGGATAAAATTGCAGGTAGCATAAAGGAAAGCGGGCGGATATAGAAAATCCCTCAATACCGGCCGAGCGGCTCAAAGCGTGTCCGACGTAATCACTCCGGGCATGTGCTCCCGAGGGATATTTATGTACTAGGTCGTGCCCGCGGATTCGCTTGTTTTTGTTAATGTTCAAACAATATTAGTTAATGACACATTATATTAAAATGTGGGAGAATCATGCATGAGCATGATCAACAGCAATAGTTTTTTTTTCGCCGTGTGAGAGTATTTTCCGGAGGCTCAAAACAACCGTACCCCCTCCTTTATGTCTTACTAACATAGTTTTTAAGTAATTTGTAAACTAACGATTTTTATGGGCTTAGCCTGAAATAAACATATTTTATTTTTTATTTATTTTTTAACCCTTGTACTTCCCCATTCGAAGCTAAGAGTTTCTTTGCGTGGCAGTTTCACCTGCACCAACAGCTCGTTTGCTTACCAATGAAATAAAATAAATGAAAAAAAACAATTGTCGCCTGTTACTGGCTGGATAACACATTTGGTGGCCTTCATAATCATTATGTTATCCTACCTTGCTCAGCATCAATGCCTGATTCTATTCTTAACAGAAAACACTAAATTGTGTCCTAGGTCGGTATCACACAAAAACGTGAAAACAAGCTACGTGCAACGTGCCGGCGACTTAGCTTCCGTCCAATCTTTTATTTATTCAATTATCCTTTAATTACCAAGCCTATTTTTAAACTAAAAGATAAAATGTAGAAACACGTGCTTCTTGATTCTTAGAACACGGAGTTTGCCCGCACAGTAAAATCGCACTTTGTGTTTAGAATATTATGTATGAAGAAAAACAAAAAACTTTGTTTCCAATAATATTTGAAACGTATCCGCAAACAATCAATTACAAACAAGTAACTGTCAAAGAAAAGTCCGCGCCAAGGAAAACAGGTAAAACGCGAAACACAAAACTCCGGCGGGAACAAAACATTGATTAATGACGAAATGCACTCGAAAACAAACTGTCGAAACTTCTTCAAATCCGCAATACAAATGCCTTCGGAATAACCCTCCAAAATAATGGTTTCCTTTAGTGGACAAGTTACCCTAACTGACTTCATAAAACACGTGCAAAATCAACTCTATTTATTAAATAACAAAGTTGATATTACTTTGACTATGATTACTAGGGTAAATGTTCCAAATTTGGCGCAACATTTTCTTCGACTTTTTTTGTTGTCGCAAAGGACTAGTAACGGAACTTACGCGTAGGGATGTGTGTTTCCTCTTTTTTGTTGAGAAATTGTTTCGATACCATTAAGCTGTTGACATATCGCCTCCATTGAATAATACCCTTGAATTGTTCAGAAAATGGAGGGAAAGCACGCATTTGTGTGACAATGGGGTTGGGGTGATTAGTGTTTTATGAGAAGATCCGCTGGGCAAGTTTACTGCTTGTAGGCATGGGACAATGATTTGTTAACCTGTTAACGACCATTTAGGGCTGTATTTCGTATGTCAAACATTTTGTTTTTGCTTTATAAACTGCAATGCACCCTCTTTGGAGCGAATGAGCCGGTGTCTACCGAAAATTTATGTTCTTATGATCAAAAAAGGTCCAGTTTAAACGTAAAATTACTCGTATAATGTAAAATTATTTGAGCGATAAATATTTTCGTTTGCACCATGATATAACAACAAGTTATTATCTTAAATCCCTTTGCATTTGGCCAGCGTACAGCTGGATATTTATTCTCTGTCAAGACTGTGCCCATCTTAGACAAGACAGAAATTAGGTATCTTATACTTGTAAATTTACTAGCTACAGTACCCTATTCCTGAAACAATGAACTGCATAAAACCTATTTTTCTCAGAACGATATCTGACACGCTAGATACCTAACTAGACGACTAAGTATCGATCCTACAATCTCATGACGCAAGTGTGATTGTAAGAATATAAAATATTATCTAACTCTTAAAGTCAGTTAGTGGTCAAGCCTTTAAAAATCAACAAGAATTTAAAATGTTTTAAGATCGCAATAATTCCACAGAGCGCCGTCAATAAGATCTGTAGATATGGTCATGAAAAATTCAAACCATTAGTCGTTTAAAATAGCTGCATATTTTGCAGTGCTAATTAATTTTTTTTCACCAAAAACTCATTAATGTTCGGTCAGGTGTTTTGGATCGCGTGTATTGTCACAGAAACAAATAAATAAATGGTCACTAAGTTTCTGTAGCTGAACTAAGCATTGAATGTTAAGATTGACCGTGAGGGATTGGAAATTTTACGGCTAAAATAGTCTATCAATTGTTGTTCTAGATTTGATCCATCTGCCTTTAGTTTAGAACGCAATGTGATCTGAGGTTAGTGGCTTCGAATCCCACGGTAGTACCGCAAGTGAATGTCACTTTGTGCGATTTTTTCCAGTTTAGTTAGGACATTGCAGACCGTATCACCCGAATATTCGGAATTAAAGATGATTCCGTCCTCCCGTATAGTATTCATTAACACCCACCATTCATTGGGCGGATTGGTGGGTATTCCATGGTGGTGGTTTACGGCCTCATCTCTCCATGGCTATGATATTGTGTTTCATGTAGTTGGTCATGTGGTTGGTAGACCTTTTTTTACATTAAATAGGCCAGCGAAGGCGAAGAAAAGGTTTATTTATTGTGAGCACAAAATAAATAATAAACTAACAATTTTAAACTTCTATTACGCAAAAGACAAGTTAGGGATGTACACTATGTTATATCGACAGTCGATAAAAAGCGGTGCGACGATTTACGTTATAAGGTCACGTGGTCAACGGCTGATTTAGTATGCGCTTGAGTTAATGCGTGAGAATGTATGTACTATCGGAAATTGACTCCGGTTCTGGCTGTGAGAAAAACGCACCGAAAAGGTGACCGGAGATTTACTAGCGTTTTACGCCTATGATATGTATACTGGATTTAGTTTGGAGTTCGGGAGAAAACACGATGTTCATTTTAATCTTAATGCTATAAATTAGCTGAGCATTGTAATACATATTTGGTATAGATATACCACAGACATCCGAATATACAATTAGACTGGACAAGCCGCCAAGTTTATAGGCAGTCCCAGTGTCGCAATTTCTTTTCGGTTCTTACCTGCGAAAAGTTATTCTATTACTTGGTAAATTTACTGATTCATTGCGATGTTGGCATGTTACAATTGCACAGGATGGCATTTTGGAAAAAAACGGTAATTTCTTCTAATATTCGTGCGTCTTGACTCGTCTCACAGAGCGTAAACTGGCAGCCAGTGTATGCTCGTTGAGCTTACATTTGTCGCACTTTAAACGCGGCTTGCCCCATCTCCTGTATTGGGAAATCTGTGAGATATACCGATTGTGATATTAAATCTGTCAAATAGTTGGTCCATTCGTGCGGATGGGTTTCCACGCAATATATGTAGTCATCCCAGTCGACTCTCTTTGATTTTATTGACAATCGGACTGTTTGGAGACATGACCAGCTCAATTTCATTTCCACTACCGCATGCTAATTACAACAGTTATTTTTTTCTATAAAAGGCTAATGAGCTCGCGGCTTTTTTCAGTCATGAAGTAGAATTGCATCTGCTTGCAACATCTCTAAGGCTTGTCATAAAAATAATGACTATCAATTGACACATTGCGAAATCGCTTTTTTTATTTTTAAGTATCGAGTTCAATCTGTGTAGTCAGAACATCCAGAGGAAGTCCAGCGCTGTTCTTTCATAGATAGTAAGCTTCTGGCGAAATAGTATCAGATGCTACCTACTGCTCATTAAAATTTACATATGTACTTTATATAAATATAACTATATATATATTTTAGCTTTTGTTAATTTAGTGCTCTAAACATTTTTTCACAGATTCTAAGTAGGCCAATGATATTCTGTATAAATAAAGGTAGATACACCACCTATGCCTCAAAAACGAACCGCCAAAAAAATACAAAGATAATACAGTTGTAGGCAAATGTACGCTCATTCGAAATAAATGTGAATGTGTGCTGTCGCTGCATTCGGAACACTTTTTCAGTTGTTTTGTGAGTATATCACGAATCTATACTTTATGCATCATTGGAGTAGGCGCAGTAAATTGATGAGATAGGAAAGGACGAAACGGGGATGAAGCTTCCTTTACTTAAACTCAACAATGTAATCCATCACGAGTAAAGCCAGTCGCACACCTGATTAGCCCGCACTGTTTTGGTGTGGAATGATGGTGGCACATTGCTATTATTCCGCCTACGGTGAAGACTAGATGCCTTCGCCTATTGAATATAACGATACTGCCATTTCGGTTCGCGGTTTGTTGCCATAATAATATTTTAGAATTGACAAACTGTAGATATTTTTTTTATGTTATAACCATAGATCGGATAATCGGATGCATATTTACCTAAAGTTGACCGGCGCCTTAGTATGGAAAGAACTTCTTTATCGTAAAGATTTCGGTATTTATGCATTTAATGTTCAGAATATAGAATTACAATATATGATTTGTATGTACATTACTTGTATGGAAAAAACCCGATATTTCGGGATGAATACCGTTAGCGTTTTAATTATAAATATAATTGAATGCACACAATATCCAATATGATGTTCGAAGCTTAGTAGCTAGCATTTATAAAAAAAAATAATAAAAACATTTTTTTAATTAATTTTATAAATTAATATTATAATTTGATAGGTAGGTAACCCATTTGTAATTTTTTTATAACCGATAAGTTAAAAATCCCTGTTGTTTTTCGAATCTCGATATTGAAAAGACAATTCCGAAAAAAGAAGCGCTCTCCATATTTTCTTTGCCAAAAAATAAGTTTAGGTAAATATGCATCCGATTATCCGATCTATGGTTATAAGTGTACAGGACGGTCTGGACGTTCACATGATGGTAAGTGATACGCCAGAACATGACAGAGCGGCATTGAAGGAGACCAACAACTGATAGACAGTTATTATTCTCCATCAATGCCGCACTGCGCCCGTCACCCGAGACAACAGATGTTAGGTCTCTTATACCCGGTAATTTCACTAAAAGATATGCTTTATAGCGCTTTCAATACTCAATTATTTATTGCTCTATATGTAGGTACAGTGGTTTCGGTTGCTTGTTTTGGTATTATGAGGTATGCCGATAGATTGTCAAAAGATGTCATTGTTGGAATAAGCACTAAATTGTGCTGACAAAAAACGAGAGAAAAACTGCAGACAAAATATTTTTTATTAGTCACATATTTTGTGAAGGATCTAATAAACTATTTCATGCCCTAAAATTTAACTTAAACAGGTAGCGAGACAGTAAAGTTACTTCCAAAGCTGAAAAGTTAATCCTAGGTAGAAATACCTCGTCTACCTAGTTTGTAAAACGGACCAATGGATAAGATAGTGTCAGTTGTGGTCGACTTCAGATTACAAATACTGGTTTAAATTAAGGTAAAATAACTATAATTTTTACATAGGTACTTAAATTGCCAATAATTTTGGAGTTGGAATTTCTTGGCAAGTGATGAAGCGAGAAATCGGGGTATCAGCAGTGGTCTGTGTAGTACGAGTATGAATAGAAGAGTAGTAATTAAAAAATTTTATCATGATTTATGAATTAAAATTTCTCCATAGAAAATATGTCGATTCTATACATTCCTAGTCGTCTAAACCATCCGTATTCGACCAATCAGGAAGCGCTCACATGTCAATCACCAATTATAGCGCAGTTTGTCCACCCTGGGCGCTGGCCAATCGCGCGTCTGAATTTAAATTTGGAATCTCGATTGTTCTATTCTTTCCCTTTGAGTGAGACACCGAACGTTGATCGTTAAAGTGGGCGCCAGTATTTTTAAACGGTTTCTATGCCTTCGCTGGATAGGGATACCAATTGTGGATATCCGCCGCTAGGATATAAAACTAATTGTTTTTTGCCAGGCATCTGATACGTTGGAATTCTTTCAATTGCGCAAGCAAAATTGCCGTAACATTAAGTCTTTTTACTTTAACAACTATCATCTTATTACAATATTTATTTGACATCACATACCTTAAATATCAATTGCTTATCAATAAGACTGCACAAAAAATATCGAAAATGTAATAATAATAATATAAAAACGAATTACAATTCCACACAAAACCAAGTAAATTTAATGCAATTAAATTGGCAGTGGGCTGGTGACGTATGTCAGAGAACCGATGACCGTTGGAGCAGAAGAGTTCTGGAGTGGCGACCGCGTCTTGGCAAGCGTAGCGTCGGACGCCCTCGGGCCCGATGGGCCAACGACTTGCGAAAGGTCGTTAGGCTAGAAGAACTCATATTACATACTATGCTACAAGCTTACACACAGGACCAAATCCTTACCAGATCGATCTATAACTTAAAGAGGCTGAACTTTAAGTGTTTTTTTTTATTTGTATAGCCTTAGTTTCTCTCTTTTCTTTTTAACCTATCGCAGTCCACTGCTGGACATCGGTCTCCCCTATTTTGCGCCAGATATCCCAGCTTTTGTTATCCAGCCTCCACGAACGACCTTTCGCAAGTCGTTGGCCCATCGGGCCGGAGGGGAACTCTTCTGCTCCAACGGCCCGATGGCCGAGAACCACAGACATCCGAATATACAATTAGACTGGACAAGCCGCCAATTATATAGGCAGTCCCAGTGTCGCAATTTCTTTTCGGTTCATACCTGTGAAAAATTATTATATTTCTTGGTACATTTACTGATTCATTGCGATGATGGCATGCTACAATTTCACAGGATGGCATTTTGGAAAAAAACGATAATTTCTTCTAATATTCGTGCGTCTTGACTCGTATCACAGAGCGTAAACTGGCAGCCAGTGTATGCTCGTTGAGCTTACATTTGTCGCACTTTAAACGCGGCTTGCCCCATCTCCTGTATTGGGAAATCTATGCCGAGAACCGATGTTCTCTGACATACGTCACCACCCCACTGCCAATTTAACTTGCTGATTTTACGAACTATGTCGGTAATATTAGTTTTCTTAACCTCAACTCTAAGTTATAAAAAAAATTGTTGCTACATAATTACAATGCAGATCACTTCCAAACTCACATTTGAATTGATAATAAAGCAAGAAGCGATTAATTGGCATTTGCGCAATCCTCCCAGTTATCTCATTGCCGATACACATTTGCGAGTTTGCGACTGATTAATATCCGGTGGGTTTTTAAGAAAGTAAAATCCACAGTGAGCGTGTGTTCACCGCCTAATACGCTGAGTTACTTCAAAGAGTTACAGAAGGTTATTTTCTAAATCAATCATAAGATACTATGGTACAGTGGATACGTTTTTGTTCACATCAGAAGTTACGTGCGACACTAAATCCAGTCACTAAATTTTATAAAGACTTAAATTAAAAGTCATTACAAATTATGAATAGTATTCTATATAATAATGAATGAATGCATTTTTACAAATACGACCTAGCATTAATTAATGCTAGTAATGTCTGAAAAGAAATACAAGTAACTAAAAGCGTGGATTCATCATCATCAGCTCATTAAACGAGGGCACGAGCCTACCCGAATAGGGTGATTAGGCCTCAGTCGTCCACGCGGGCCCAGTGCGGATTGGTCGACTTCACACACAACCTTCGAATCTATTCGCAGGCGTGCATGAAAGTGTCCTCACGATGTTTTCCTTCACCGTAAGAGCGTCGGATAACGTACATATATTTTCGAAAATTCGAAAACACATTGGTACGTGTCGGGAATTGAACCTCAGTCCTCCCGGTAGGAAGGCGACAGTCCACACCATTGAGCCGCCGATTAGCGTGGATTATAAATTACCAGTCTTCTCTAATCTCTCTGTACTTACATGTTCTATGCAGCAACTCTGTGCTAATACGTTGAGTATTGCCTACTTTATATGATAATCATGTTTATAACTAGGCTACGCTTCCTCCGAATGTTGAACATGCCCAGTTGTTAGAGAGCCGGGTGTTTGTTCACAATGCGCTAATGAATAGCGCACTTCTTAATTTGGTCGCGTTGCGTATAATAAAAGTTTTAATGCCCCTTGTACAGAGCCTTATTAGTAGAGCTTTGCGCGATGAATTTTAAAGTGTCCTACGCATGTTTTTTTATTACTATTTGCTTACGAAATACGATTTAATTTTTATGAAACAAACACGGTAGTTAAAAATAAGATCGGTTCATTTTACTAAGTAGACAGTAAAATATTATGAATCAACAAATTAACGGATACAGCTAAGCATAATAAAGCTTGAACAGTCTGTCAATGAATCAACCTGCCAAAAGCACCCTTTGACTTTAGGACAAAGACCTTTCACACAGCATGGATATGGGGAAATTGAACCGTTACTCAGCACGCAAGCCCTATGTGGGTAGTTAGGTGTTTACCACTCATATCCATGGATATAACCGACCCTTGAACCGAACACGCTAGCCGCTAAATCTTCGGATTTACGAGTATGTAGTATTTATTTATTTAAGTACAACCAACATAACAAACGATGATTTCATCCACAATTTTAACTTATAAGTAACATAATAAATCGCTGTTATACCTACTTAAAGGCTGCCACGACATGCACTTATATATGTAATAATAATCATCTTTATATCTCTCACAAAATAATAGTACATAATACAGTTCCAGGATACAGACATAATATACCTTTTAATAAATTACTTATATTTGAAACAAAACTATTTTCCAGACCTCTCTTCAACCTATCGCAATCCACTGCTGGACATAGGTCTCCCCCATTTTCCGGACCTAAATGCATCTCAACAAAGATTTAAATTTGCGCTGTGAGAATGACATATCATATTGTACTGGGTATGTTACAGACGAGCGCGAAAATTGACTTAATTGTGATTGTATTCTGTTCATAGTGGATGAACGGAGTGGACATAATAAACATAAGAACCAGTTTTATTAATTACGACAATTGACCTATGAAACTTTACTCGAAAGTAAATGTCAACAGCCATTTTAGGCAGTTGCCTATTAGAAAACCAACATGGCCATTCTCAAAGGTTTCCTTTGCTTACAAGATACCCACTTAGCTGGGCGGCCAATAATTATCCAAGTGTTTCTTGTTTGCCAAATTGTGTTCGCCGTTGTTTGGTGCTGATGACCATCTTAACTTGGTCGGGTTAAGGGTGATAATGGCTTTTAGACGACGTTACTTGGAGTTTGTTGTCCGTAATGAAAACCGTCTCATCCATCAGTTGATGCCAATTACAAGCGATCACGCGTCCGTCCGCAAAGCTATTTCTCGTCAGGTTTTTTTTGTCGCCACCGAATAGACGATGATATTGAAGGCTCACGATGTAAGAATTTTGAGGAGTTGTGCAAGTGAAACGAAATATATTATCAACTTAGGTATTGATAGTCTTACATAAGTTAATGATAGTCGAATTTTTCAACTTAGGCCAGGAAAAACTTAAGCCATGGTGTGCAAATTTTTTTACTAGTTAATTCCAACTACAGATTTGACTTTGATACTCCAGAAACAACTTATAATAGTGGGAGAATAGCCTTTAACAACAGTTTAAGCACTTACTGATTCTACAAATTCATCATTATCTTATTAAACGCCTCACAGAAGGCCACGAGCCTACCCGTATCGGGTCTTAGCCGTCCACGGCTCACGCACAACCTTAAATTTTTTTTAGGGCGTGCGCAGGTTTCCTCACTATATTTTCCTTCATTATAAGAGCTTCAGATAAACGTACATATAATTTTTAATTTTCGAAATGACATTGGTACTTGGCAAGATTTGAACCTGCACCCTCGAGACGAGAAGGCAACAGTCCACATCAATGAGCCACCGACACACACAAAATCATTAGATATTTTCTTCTTCGTCAATCGTTATCAAATATATTGCTAACTTGTGAAGAAACGCGATGAGCGATATTTTGCTGAAAAGCAGTCGGCCAATTCCTAATCCAAATATATCTTAGGATAGAAGAAACGCTTAATGCTTACATACACGTTACATTCCAACAGGGCAATTTGACAAATTAAACAAATAATCTAACGGCAGTGAGACATCTCATTTGATACACTCTCACACGAATTAATTTACTTTCATCCTCCCTACTTGCTCTTTTGTAACCCTCCGAACGCCCTCTTTATTGAATAATTAATAAGTACACTTTGTTGTAATCAAAATCGAATTAAAACAGACAAATTAGACGTAATACCCCGCCTAATGCTTTTTGAATGGGGTCACAGAATCACTGATTAATATTGCATTTGATTTCATAACTCAGTTACGCCGATTGGAGCTTTAAGTTTAAAGATTCAGAACTTTATTTTGATTATTAAACTGTATGCAATTTTTTAGACATGGCATATTTGTTGTAATTAACCAGCGGTATTATATTACTTTCTGCATTACGATCATAATGATTGAATTAATTATAATAAAACTTTTACATGAGGTTTATGTAATAAAAACTTTGTATGAAATATTTTATGCTTATATGAAGACTTTTAACTTTGTAAAACTTAAATCTTTCTAGCTCACGCATTTCACTCCACAATCATTTTGAAACAACTTTGACGCGATCGCTACTAGGCCGAGAGTTCCGGATTCGATTCAAGTGCAATACAACCATTTGTGTGCATGAACATGTCTGTTTGTAATGGTCTGGGTGTTGTCTATTTGTAAATTATGTAGGTATTTATCACAAAAATACTAGAGTACAATTACCCGTTGTTACGAACCTATATTTATGCATAATTTGTATGTAATTAGAAATAAAAACGCGTTTTAGTACGTATTATGAAATTAGAAATAAGTATTAAGCATGTTTATCAGTTATTTATTTACCCCTAATTCAAGCCTTAAGTGTTTGATGTGACTACAAGTTTACGTCAGGCAGTACGTAATAGACTTTTAAAATAGTTTTCTGTAAACTTTATCTTTATAAATTGGGCTCATAACCACCAAAAACAACACTTTATTACCAACTAAACAAGTCTCAGAAAAACTCAAAGGAACTCGATGACTAAACAGGAATCGAATTCCCCAGTAATTTAAAAGGACAATAACAATCCATGAGACTTAAATGTGACTTTAAAAGGCATAAACTCAGTCAAACTAAAATGTTACATCAAAGTATTTTTCAAACCCCATCCGTCATCCGGTGCATATTTGTCATAACAAACATCACTCGCGGAGGGTTTAACCCTTCTATCAATTAATCGGCTCAATTTATGAATTATTGCCTCAAACGACCCTTGTCATACAGGGAATAAATAATAACTCGGCTGCATACCTAATGCTTCACGATAATTGTATTGCAACATATCATGTATGCGGGATGATTTCATTTGTATGTAATTAGATGTACTTTGAAAACAGGTAATATTATACTTAAGATCCATTACAACCAAGCATCTCCTCCTTTAATTTTCTACATCATCATCAGCCTATAATATTCCACTGCAGAGCTTAGGCCTTCCCGCACAGTATAGCTTTAGGGAGTAAGATAAAAAAAATCTTCGCAATCAAAGAAAAAACAAGAGAATATAATACTTACGTACTTTTAAAACGTCATTAGCAACAATGCCTAATTACCATTAATTAGTACTACGAATTCAACTCACCTTTAAAACTAAATAAAACAATGAAGTTTTAATACCTCAGTAACTTGTCAAAGGATTGCTTACGGAATATTAAAGAGATATAATTCGCCCTAATTGCTTCAGTACGAATAATATTAATATAAATTCTGTATTGTTTTTAAAAGTCCTAGTCGTAATTCATAGAAAATCCACCCCACCTGCCCATTGCTCAATCCTTATTAATTATGAACGAGGCTCTAGCAACCGATGCCTACTTTCCTTGCATATGGTAACGTTAGGCTCTTGGTAGTTTATGGACTCCTAGTACTTAGCTTTTCGGGGTCAACCTCAACTACATACCGAGCAACGAATAATGCTCTGACGGCCGATGCCTAATACACACAAGCATCAGGTGACGAGTTACTCTTGGTAGTTTATGAATTCCTGGTACACAGATCTTCGGGCTCAACCCAACCTCAACTTCCCTTTGTGCTTCATTTCAAACAACGAACGAGGTCCTGGTGAATGATGGCTACTATACAATAGCATCAGATAACGCGAGTCTCTTGACAGTTTTTGGACTCCTAGTACACAGCTCTTCGGGTCAAGTCAATCTCAACCCTTGGTGCTTCATTTCAAATAACGAACAAGAAGTGAAATATGTAAATACCGCATTTATGAAAGAGCGGTATCCTTTGGTACAGTCAATAGTCTGCTTAAAGTGGGATTTCGGCAATTGTTTTTAAAACAGTTTTGGATATTATGATCATTTTTCTAATTGATTTGATTTATTTTAACTTTGGGAGTTCTATGCTTTGGACGAAAGAGCCAGATCGGCTTGAATGGTAACTAATTAATCGTAATACTTATTATTTTCAAAAATATTAAGAAATCCTCTTGTGTGCAATTTGTATGTCATTCAAATAAATAATTAAATCACACTCCGTGACGGAATAGACGGTTTTAAATTAATAAAGAAAGATTATATTTGTTTTAATCAAATCTTAGATTAAGATAGCGAACTTGTAACAAAATACAATAATAAATAATAATAAAATTATTAGAATCGGGCCTGGGCGACCCGCTGTCGTCTGACCCCGGATAAAGGGTTAATCTCGCTAAGGGGTTGCCCTATAAATCATTTTACATTACGCCATGTAGGGTTGCCCCATTATGAAAAGTATTGGCAAAATAAATACAACTTAATGAATATAAAAATAGGGTTACAGTTACCTGCTTGAAAACACTTCACACTTAGGTATTTTTATTATGTAATGCTCAAATTTATATGTCCATGGCTCCTGTTTCTTTCTTGTCATTTCATTACGTTCATACATTTTAAAGTTGATACAAATCTTAGTTAAGGACATAATAAACAACTATAAAGGCTTGTTGGCTAGTGCGATGTAAAAGTAAAGTAAGTTTTATTCAGTATCAATTAAAACAGGCATGTTAAACACAACTAAAAATAACAAATATTTTTTTGTAATTAGAGTAAAATAAAGACTCTTTAAATTAGACAATCAGCAAAGCCAGACAACCACAGAAACTCTGATGCTGTTATCTAGACTTGACTAGATGAGTTATTATTAATAAGTTAGAATAAAATCAATATCTCGATGTCATACATGCATCGAAAGGCTCAATACGCCGTTGGTCCTGATGACTGTAAATAAGGTATTTACCACCAATTAATATTGCGCAATCTCTCCATAGCTCTTTGGTGCGTTGTAGGCTGTTCGATTGGATTGCATTAAAAATATCTTGAACATACTTCTGCGTATGTTCCCGACGTTTACTTGCAACCTTTCATTAAAATCGATTCGTCACAAAACTTATTCACATTTTTCATAATGAACAGCGGAATAATTACACTGCATCAATCAAAGTGACATTCATTAAGGCGCACGAATAAAAATGGCCAAGTTCTGGCAGCCCTGTAAGGCGGTATAATAACTCATTCATTTGACACACATGGCGCTGTGTAGATCAAACTGGCCGCAGATTACTGTCCTTTATGATTTATATCCATCATGTGTTTGTATGCAAATGCTAAATTTTGGAAGCAGATTTTACAAAGAAGGTAATTTCGATTGTTCCTAAATCTTTCCCAAATTTTATTAAAACATTCGAACCCACAATTGCAGAATTCGGACACCTAAAGTTGGCCGGTAAATAAATTTACTTCAACCGTCCACTACTGGACTAAGGGACCCCCACAGACAGTGAAGGGTTAAGTCATAATCTTCACGCTTAGTAGGCGACTTGGAGGTAGCAGTAACTCTTCAGTAGTTTTGTATAAATGTGAAAGAGCAGCGACCCTTACTTTGTTGAACTTTTTGTACAAGCCGCGTTTTATAGCACCCGAGGAAAAAATATGAGTGGTGACATTATACACCTTAATATTAATAACCATATTAATTAATGTTTCAATTAATAACCATATTACTTAATATTTCATTAAATATATTCTTATTATAATGCCTTCTATACGGAGCAAACGCAGAACATAAACAGATTGGCAGCAAATACAAATTGAAAAGAAAACGAATGAATTTTATTTAAGATTAAGGTAAGAACTTGGTTTTAAGGACTATTGTAAGTATTTATAGGTAATTTTTATGGTCAAATACACAAAATGTATGAAATTTTTCAACTATATTAGTCTTGCAAAAACTTGGAGATCAATTCTCTTAAAAGTCCCCGAACACTTCCAGGTGAAATGTAAAAACATTGAATTGAAATCCGACGTTGAAATTACAGAATCATTACAAAAAGCTTTGTCAGCGCCATGAAATATCAGCGCAGGATTCTAGAAAACGTATAATTATAAGGAATTCAGTCTAATGAACGCTCCCATGCACGGTAAAAAGATAAAAAGCCAGCCAAGCTCTAGCGCCCTGGGGATAACAGCGAAGATGTATTCTTTTAATAATCGCTCCCACTCACTGTGCTACACAAATAGCTTAAAAGATTAGACATAGTGTAGGGTTTGCAAAAATAGGAAAGTATTTAATTCAATGTTACATTAGTTATCGTGACGTTTAGTAAGTCCGTGCTCTCTGACGATAGTTATTGGATATAAGAGTTTGGTAAAAAAACCGAATTTCTCCATCAAAGTTTTCTTCTAAGAAAAGAGTTAGGTATTTTTTCATATTATAAAATCTCACTGGTTATCCTACTCATGCTTTTTATTGCTTTGCATTTTTCATTTTACTTTTTATGATATTTATTATATATGTGTAATATTAAAAAATATATTATGTAGCTATGTATTTATCAATTTGTCGCTTTTTTGTTATGTATTATATGTATTCATTTTAATATATATTGTTTATTTATTATTTTAATTTATATACATATATATATAATATAATTATGAATATATATCATTTATTATATTATTTATTTTTAGTTTTTTTGCTAGTGTTAATTTTTTTTCTTTTCTCTTCTTTTCTCGCCGCACCATTTTGACTTTCTCTGCATATCCAAAGGTTAGCTGGTAGAGAATGCCACATGGCATTAAGTTCGCCTTTGTACATAATTTATGTGTGCAAAAGATTAAATAAATAAAATAAAAAAAATTAAAAACCACTAAATTCATAGCTTTTTTTAATATATTCAACATTCGGCCATCTATGTAAAGTTTGCTTACTCACAAACAAACCGTTAAGGGTTTAAATGGATAATCTTCTTAATTCTTCTCAAGTACTACTCTACATATTTATATATACTACTTCAACAGTCATACAAGTAGGTTAGCCAGGCAAGAGTCTGCCTCAATGATTTCATCATTGGTTCTGAACTGTAACCCATAACACTGTTCCATTGACGACAACTTTGTTGTTGCGGTTGAGACGTCGACCAAGGGTTCCGGGTGCGATCCCCGGACAAACACTTGTGTGCATGAACATGTCTATTTGTAATAGTCTGGGTGTATGTTTATCCGTTGTTTAGTACCCATAATGCAGGCTTCACGCTTAACTTGGGGCTAGATGGCGCTGTGTGAATGTCAGTGGATATTTATTTATTTATTGCATGAAGGTGGGTTTAAACCCCTTTCAACTCAATGAAATTTCTAAGATTCTACCAAAATTCAACGGCAACGAGGGAAAAATATTCGGTTAATAAATTAAGGTTTTAACCAAGCTCGAGCAGCCAGTTTGAACCACTAAGGGAATATTTTAAGCGGTTAATTGTGGCAATAAAGGAAGTTAGGTAAAAGGCCAGGAAAACAATTTGCGAAGTGTTTAGTTATTCTCGAGTATTCCCGGCCTTCTGAGGAAGTTCAGTCATTTCCCCTTTAGAGACGAGCTCTGCTTGTTAAAAGTTTTGTAATAACCAAACTTTCTATTTTGATTTTGAAAATAAGATATATGGCGATAAAACTTTAAATATTCGAAGTCTAATGGAATCTAAATAACAATTAAATGTATGGTTCTAAATTGAATAAATATATTTTAATCTTAATTTCGTACACCTTCTCTAATAAATAGTTACTAAGGATGACTTTAGAATTTTGACAAAACCTCTCAATCCGCAATCTCTTAGGCTCGCTTAGTGGGTTAAAGCCCGATGTCTCTATGGTCATGCTATGCGGTAAGGTCATAATGGTGTGTGGCGTATGGCCTATGCTCTAGAATGGGTTGTTTTAGGCTTAATGATTTGATAAAAAATATATTGTTTAACGTTATTTGAACTTTTCTGTCGACCATACGTCGTAATGTAGCAAGACGGTTGCGCTGGCGCATCTCAGGTAGCCTGATTTACTGCTGTCTTAATGAAACCTGTTATATAACTGGAATTATTTATTATTTTGTCCCGGGACCAGTCTATTGGAAATTGCAAGCTTCTGTGTTGGATAATAATTAACTTTCTATGAGGACATAAACCCGTGTACAGTCGGCAGAAAACACCGGATGGAAGTGATGGGATTAAATGGCCGTTTAAATTAAGTAGTTTTTCAAGCATATAAAATGCATAATTAGAAATTTTATGTCTCAATTAAATATTTTATATATAATTGAAAAGAATGTGAAACCTACAACAATACAGAACGTAGAGAGTCGGTAGCTCACAGTGTCAGTGGCTCATTGGTTTGAACCATCCTATGTGGGTTGCAGATTCAAATCCCACACGTACCAATATCATTACGAATTTTCGAAATCAAATGTACGTTTATCCGATGTTCTTACGGTGAAGAAAAACATCGCGAGGAAATCTGCGGACGCCTGCGAAGAGATTCAAAGGTTAAGCGTGTAGTCGGCGAATCCGCAGTGGGCTCGCTTGGAGATCTAAGGCCTATTCACCCTGTAAGGATCTTGTCTCTCGGTGGGGACGTATAACGAGATCCCTCCCATCTGATGACTGATCATTATCATTCTCGATTGACTTGCGTGACTGTCAACTGAGCATACATTCCGCTACGGCGCATTGAATTTCTCAAAAATATATATATATACACTCGTCGGATAACGTACATATATTTTCGAAAACACATTGGTACGTGTCGGGTTTTGAACCTCAGCCCTACCGGTAGGAAGGCGACAGTCCACACCATTGAGCCACCGACGCTCTTACGGTGAAGGAAAACATCGTGAGGAAACCTTCATGCACACCTGCGAAGAGATTCGAAGGTTGTGTGTGAAGACGTCGAATCCGCACTTGGCCCGCGTGGACGACTAAGGCCTAATCACCCTATACGGGTAGGCTCGTGCCCCTCGGTGGGGACGTTTAATGAGCTGATGATGATGATATATATACACCCATCAGCCACAACACAATTAAATACCTCTAATTCAAAACAAGTCAAAAAATGTTGATCTTCAACGCGACAACAAAGTACCTGATATTTTAAACAATAAAAATTCTACAACAAAGGTCACTAAACTCAGCTATGCGGTCCAATCGGCCAATCTACCGTCTAAAAAACTTTAATTATGTTATTAAAACAAAAAAGGTGTGTTTTCTATGGACATTTCGTCGGCTGCAGCACATAAGGGGCCATTAGGAACACGTATCAAAGTATCTGGTGGAATCTATCGTGTGTACGAGTAAAGACTGTAATTAATTTCGTTAAAAAATTCAACAAAGATATTCGAGGCATTCGCGACTTTAGACAGCTGTGCTGCACGGATGTTTGTAGAGCTGTTGTAACCGAAAATTAAATAAATAAAGACGTTCACACAGCGCCATCTAGCCACAGGTAAGCGTGAAACTTGTATAACGGGTACTAAACAACTGATATACATCTTTTTAGTAAATATATACATATTATACATAGAAAACACACAGACCAATACAAACAGACATGAAGCACACAAATGTTTGCACTACACGGGGATTGAACCCAGAACCCTTGGTGTAGTAGCCGTCTCAACCGCTACACCACTGGGTCGTCAAAATCAGAAGTTTATCTTTTGGTGTAAAAAATATTATGCCTATGCCAGGAGGCACACCGAATTACGTGATATAATATCAGTAGGAAAAAATCATAAAAGGAGGAGAGTAATAAAAAAAATTGTGAACGAGTTCGGAAAAATGGGCTTATTATTATTAAAAACACAAGTTCTAGTTAGTTAAACCTTTCCTGAAGTTCGATACTCTCGTCTGTAGTGTTGAAATTTAAATATTGTTTAATACAACGTAAAAAATAACATTATTCTCCAACATAACATAACATTTTATTTTTCCCAATATAATTCTGTAAATATTATGATAGTTGAAATTCTGTTTGCGTTAAGATTGTGCTTTAAGGCTGAGAGCCATCTGCGCTCGCCACTTGCCCGGTGAAGCTGTAAAGGCCATCTGCGGCCAACATCAGTAGTCAGTTCGAAAAAAAAATAAGATTGTGCTTAGGAATGTTAGCGGTCCAAGCACACAAAATTGCTTGGTTGAGATTTATTCTGTTAGATTTTTAAAAGACAGACGCACTAAGCCAGCGCGGTAGTTCACGTGAACATAGCCCTTGCTCGGTCAAAGATATTCAAAATTGCATGCAAAGCCAAAAAGTACCTCTTTTTTTGTTCCGGAAAATTCCTGTCATGAATTTCATATACATAACGTATCTAAGATATAAATCGAAATTATAATTCATCATAGCGGTATTATCAGCTCCCATGTTGTCCACCGCGAGTACATTGTTTTCGGAAAAAACCTTCCAAATGTCTGCTTGGTAATGATCATTTATTCAGCCCGATCGCATCTCGGTGCCTTTCGTGTTTATATATCGGTGTTTCCACTTTAATTCTACCTTTAATAAAGAAGCAATTTATTAATGAAACGATTACTCAAGCGCTATCGTTGCATCTGATAAAGGACTTGGCCGCTTTGCTTTCGATACTAAAATGTTAAATTATAAGTAACTGTGTCTTACAAATATGTGTGGGGATTTTGTGAGGTTCCCGATATCGTATCGGCCGTTGCGGTCGTTTCCATGATTCTGGTGTCGTAGTTTATGGTAATTATCTATTCCTATATTTTTTTATATTCTCAACGTAATACATATGTGACGGATAATTAGAACGGTAAAGGAAAACATCGCGAGGAAACCTGAGAATGTTTAAAAAGAAATTCAAAGGTTGTGCGTGTTGGCCAATCCGCACTGGAACTCGCGTGGACGACGGACTTTACGGGTGCATAGGCCTTAGTGGAGACGTATGTGCTGATGGTGATGAAACCATCAAAATAAACTTTGTTTTAAATATTTTTTATAACACATTCACGGACCCAGTTATTAACACACAGTTAATGTTTAATTGTAATTTGTTTCCCAGCTGTCTACTGAACACGAAATTTGAAAATTATATTCCAAATCTTGAAAAGCAATACACAATACATAAAATCAATGTTTATTAACAACCTACATTCCGCATTTTATTATAGTCCTGGTGCTGTTTATCTTAACCAAGGTCCCTCATTAACCATTGTTTTGCAACTGGCACAGTTCTATTTTGATCAAACAAACAACTGATATAAATCAACGTGCCGTTATTTAAACAAACCGTATCTTAATCGATATCGAGGCGACCGTACAAGGGAATATCCTAACGAGTGTAACAAAGGCAAATATCAAATTACGTTGGTCAACAAAAACCCGGCCCACCGACTGCCTCCAAACAAGTTGGGAAGATCTAGCCGGGGACATTCCCACATCTAGACTAACGTTTCGTGTGTTTTCCAATGGTGACGACTGGAGTTCACCCTTTGATTGCCAGGATTCTAGACACCATAGAAGGTTAATTATAGAACTATGGAGTTTAATTAATTCCTATTAGCTCATTTTCAAATTAACGGAATCGGTCCCCGATAACTTTAATTTTAAAATAGGATCGCTATTGTGTCTCAATAGCAAAATTTTGAGTGCGTTAGTTATTTTATGTTAGATATTAATTGGTAACTCCATTAGACAATTCATACTTATATTTGAATACATTTTAAAACATTAACATTTAAGTTGTACGGGAATACAAAATTTATAGTTAGATTATTATGTTAAATGGTAACGTAATGTAAGTTTAGAAGAGTTGAGCCCCAGGTCGAAACTTCGTTTACAACAAACGTCGAAACCATTGGAAAGCCACCGCTTCGTGGCTCCCAGCCCGGTGATCCGAGATCGATGTATGGAGATCTGTTCCTATATTTACATACGCTATGTCTATTATTTCGTGAATCCACCGAGCAACGGTTGTGCCCCGACGTTGGGAATGTCTAGTTTTTACCATGTAAATATTGTAAGGCACACATCCAGCCGGGTTCTACCGTCCTAATTGAGTTCCTTGCGGAACGACCTACGCACGGAATAATGTTCTGGATATTTCCATTGGAACTGTTAATTGTTGTGTGAAAAACCAGACCAGGTTTAAAACAGCACACTAGTATAAAATGGCAGTGCCATGGTAAATTAGGCCTTAACAAATTTTTTTTTTCATAGTGACTACTGCTGTTGGCCGCAGATGGTCTTTACAGCTTCATGGGGCAAGTGATGACTCTTAGCGTTAAAATTTTAGTTATAATAGGGATCAAGCGAACATACAAGGAATCGCGACGACGCCTCAATAATGAAAACGATCTAGAATGCATGGAGCGAGCATGGGGACACGGTTAGGGATACAATTTGAAATGATGATGATTCCCTGTCTCAGGAGTCGCAATTGCTGTCTCTAAAAGCCGCAATTAAATATCACTTAGAAGTCTAAGACCAGACTGATGTGGTGAAATGATTTATATCTGACCTCGTCGAGACACCCCCGTCGTGAAACCAAACAACAACACATTTAGAATAAAAGAGAAAACCAAAGTTATTGAGATAAGGCCTTATCTTATTAAAGCGGTGTTGGAAGGCACAGGGCCTTGCATCGCAGTAGAACTTTACAGGCATCGTTAAATTTTGTATACTAGTACCTACCATATAAAAACATAAACTTCTTTAAGGCTACCAACTGACAAAGTTTTAATAAATAAAGTCTATTTTGCTTCGCTTTTAAAAATATTTAAAGAATACTGTAACTACACCAAAAGTACCAGACAAATTATATAGAAATGACTTAATTCGTCAAATATAAAAACACTAGCTAAGTACATCCATTGGTTCATGTTTAATAAAAAGTTCATTTTAAACACAGCAACAGACTTTATTGTATAACATCCCTTTGCGTTCTCCAAGAAACAAGTCCAAGATATAAGCTAGATAAAATTATGTATGAGTACAAACTTAGGTACCGCCCATGCAATACGCCATACGGTCACCTGTTCAGGCTGTTCAAAGGAAATGTTATCAGGCTATCACTCATACGCTTTCCTTTCCTATGCATATCTATGTGTGCATTTAACTGGGGGAGGCATTTAGATTGCAATAAATATATTGTATGAACTGCCCCCGTGGTCCAGTGATTTTAACGTGGAACTGACGTGGCTGGCCAAAACAGAAGTATTGGAAGTAAGAATAGCAGGCAAGTGTGTGCTAAATAATAATAATATGATTAATAAAATAAAAATACAAAATATATTCACATATTTTTGGATATATACAAATACTACAAATAAATTGAAACATATGCACCAAACAATATGTCAATACATATATAAACGTATAAATAAACGATAAAGGTACATGAAGAAAAATATGACAATACACTAATAATCGAAATTTATAGTTTAAATAATTATGAATGAAACTGAAACTTATATTTATGCTTTAAATTTAGTAAAGTTCATTAAATACCTTTCACTCACGGCCCAGTCTGACCCTAAATCCTCCTCTGTTATCTGGACCCTATCGCACTATCAGTCATGCGTTTTGACGCGCTTTCCCCGCGCATGCGTGTGAGCATATTAAATATTATTTATGTACCGTGAGATTGCAATATAGGCACATGATTTTAACATTACACAGTCTTCAATTGGTTATGTTTCGACGTACCTAGTGCAATTTCGATATATTGGCGGACGCAAAATTTTAATTAAGGAAAATATAGAATTTTTGGTAAATATTTTTTCATAATATGTACGGACACTCCTTAACCGTTCAGGCAGCGAGGCTTTGGAACAGACTTCCGTCGAGATTGCGCGAGTGTTCCACGGTAGCGACCTTTAAAAAGCATTTAAACATTTCCTTAAGAATGAAAGTAGTAGTTAAATTTTTGGGAGGTTCTTACATAAACTTAGAAGATTTTGTTTCAATATAGATATATATATATTTATTTTTCTTCACTTTTTCCTTTTAAATAAAGAAAAGATAGATTTCATTTATTTAATATGTACACACATACAAACATACACATATACACACACACACATATATATATATATATTATTATATGTATATATGTGTTGTGTATATGTATAAACATATATATTTGTGGTCTTTATACTCATAATATTAAATTGTGTATTTTATATGTACCTATTTTTATTTAATTGGTGATTATTTTAGTTTATTTTTATTGTAGTTTTATATTAAATGCATGGCCTGTTGGAAGAAATCTCTAATAGAGATAAGCTAGCCTGTACTTTATTGTTTCTTACTGTATACTGTAATTGTCACGCTATGTACGAATAAATAAATAAAATAGCAAAATTTTTATGTAATATTATATTATAACCACTCAGCTAATGCCAAAGAAATCGGTATCAATAAACGGTCCTAGCGGCCCGACTTCACGCATAACCTTTGAATTTCTTCGCAGGCGTGCGGAGGTTCCCTCACGATGTTTACCTTCACCGTATGAGCGTCGGATTAACGTTCATATAATTTCGAATATGCGAAATCACATTGGTCCGGGGCGGGATTGGAACCTCAGCCCTCCGGCAGGATGGCGACAGTCCGAACCATTGAGCCATCGACGCTCTTGAGCCACCAACGGTCGCCCAAGTACACTTGTAATAAAGAGGGCAAAGAGCTAAATAGAAATACGCTCGTTTCTTGGAGTTGTATGGACCCCATTAAATTATTCATTGCTAAATAATTATCCGAATGCATTACAAATTACGTGTACCGGTCACCTGCTGCAACTCTCTAATAATCAACGTACAACGAGAAACGAAAGCGGGAAATTATCCCTGCCTCGCCCTGCGAGTGATTAAAGCAAGCGTTTAGTAGAATATATCGCTCATATGAGCTAGCCTGTGTAGGGTTGGCCCTTGAGGCCCTTAGTTCAAATAAATCATATTTTACTAGTGAAAAATGTTAGCATTGAACATGATGTCTAATATGATGTCAGTCGTGTTTAATACAATGTGTGATTTCAAATTGAAGTCCCAAGAATAATATGTTTTTTCCATATTCTATAGAATGGTAACCTCCTATGGTAATTTAAAAGATTTTTCGCCATAACAATATGTTTTTCGTATTCGTGTTCAGGGCTGAAGTTACATGTTTACTACTGCAATAACTTTCCTTTTTCGGGTTCATTGATACATTATAAACAACAGTTATCACATACTATTTGTTTGCCAACATATTACCTACCTAAAATATCTAACGTATACGCCAAAATTAAACAACTGTATTGTACTTAAATATTATAATATTTTTACTACGGATAAAAAGTATAGGTTTTTTTTGTATCTTTTCAGACATTTCCAGGCTGCATCTACAATATGAATAACATTCAAAAACAACATTACTTCTCTTTTCAACGTATCACAGCGAATTGCTGCGCCATCTCCCAATTAGCGCCAAATATCTGGTCTTTTGCTTTCCTCGTCCAGCCTCCACAGGTAATTATTCTTAAATCAAATTTGGACTTCAGCCGTCCTACACTAAGCATGACAAGACCTCGTCTCCAACCACACATTTGGACCACAATATAATCACTTTTTTTTAATATAAGGTAAGGTAACCACGTGCCATCACAATTTATAGTCTGTTATACGATAAAATGAACTTTATTACTCCATCATCAGCCTGAAACCTATTGCAGGGCACAGGCCTCCCCGGACTACATATTTAAAGGGATATTGGGCCGTAACCACGCGGGCGAAATGCGGATTAGTGCTTATACTTCATCATCATCAGCTCATATTATGTCTCCACCGAGGGGCACGAGCCTACCCGTACAGGGTGTATAGGCCTTAGTCGTTCACGCAGGTACAGTGTGGATTAGCCGACTTGACTGACTTCACGCAAAACCTTTAAATCTCTTCGTAGGTGCTCAGTTTTCCTCACGATGTTTTCCTTCACCGAAAGAGCGTCGAATTAACGTACATATCATTTTATAAAATCGAAAATACAATGGTATCATACGTGGTTGGATCTGTACCCTCCATATCGGAAGGCAACAGCCTACACCAAGAAGCCACCGAAGCTTTTATACTTACTTTCTACAATAATAGTTACAAATGTAGCCGTCAACCCTGTAAGTGCGTGAGAAGCTATTAACGGCAGGGAGGTGAGAACTGGCTTGTTTAATGGAAGCTATTTTAGTCGCATTTGATACCAGTAACAATGCTATTTATACTTTTACGCCAGCAATACTACATAGTGAATGAGATACAATGTTTATAACCTGGGAAAACTATGTACAAGATATCTGTTAGATAAGCTATCAGACCTGTACCTTATATAAGATGGTACCAGTTAACTATCACCATTTTACTTTACAGAGAGCTATTCAGGACACATCAGAACTATAGTAACCTCAACCTATAGAATCTGTTGTGACTCGTATCCCTTTCTAATTTATTACTATCGGCTTGTAAACGCATTATACAACAATAAAATCACCTAATCGAACAGTACTTATCAAAGAGTAATGCGTTCATAAAATGCCCCCACAGGCATACCGCACTAAATCCCGACACAATGCCTAGCCACATAAACAGTATACCTCCGAGCGCTATTTAACCAACAAACACTCAGTTAACAACCTGATAAATCCGATTGACAATCGCATGAACACGGCTAACGACTCGGCTGTGTATAGCACAATTGCCTCTGCTAATTTAAACAGCGGTGCCTTATATAGCGGCGCGAGTGTTAAGAATCCACTCTTGATCGGCGTTTGTATGAGTGCGGGAGTGCGTCCCGTTTGACGAACCCAAGTTACGCCAAATAGGGTTGGCTGTGCTGTGAAAAATTTGCTCTTCAACCCCCTTAATTGGGTGTCGCGTTGTTTTACGCGTGACACACACGGTGCTAGAGTTCGTGGAGCGATTAGTTGGTTGTGAGTAATGATTTACTGTCTGTCGTTTTTTGACCCTTTTGACTGGATTAGTAAAAGTACCTATATGAGTATTAAGAAAGCTCTATTCTATTCAACCTATCGCAGTCCACTGCCGGACATCTCTCCCCTACTTTGCGCCTGATATCCCGGTATTCCGGCATTTCTTATCTAGCCTCCACCAGCGACCTTTCGTTAGTCGTCGGTACATCGGGCATCCTACGCTACTCTTGCCAAGACGCGGTCCCTACTCCAGAACTCGTCTGCTCCAACGGCCGTCGGTTCTGCAACTTAGGTGACCAGCTCAATGACTTTAACTTGCCGATGAGGCGGGCTATGTTAGTAACTTCACTTTACGGATGAAACCATATGAGATATTTTTCTTAAGAGAGACCCCGAGCATAGATCGCTCCATTGCGCGTTGAGTGACTTTGAACTTGTTAACCAATCCCGCAGTCATTGTCCATGATATAATGTGCAATATATATCGTTATCAAATATTAACTGTTCCTAAGTGACAAAAGAGCCAATGTAGAATACAAATTAAGACGTATTTGCAAATAAAAACGTTACGAGTTCCTAACGACTAGTATAGAAAGTTTAGGTCTGAAACTTCTAATTGTCTACCACCGCTGTAGGAATATTAAGTGTAGTATTTAATTAGTTGACTTATAACAAATATGTAAGATATTATTATGTGATTCCATATTGTTCATTCTACCTGTATGTGTGTCTCATTATAGGGTTGTCACTGATTTGTTGTCGAGACGTTTCTTTTAGCACTGATGTGGCGCTGATTGGGATGTATGAGGTGTTTGTATGCGATTTTGTATTCTTTTTGTTACTAATGAGTATTCGTTAGGGCTGTCAAAGAATTCAACAGACGCGAGCTGCTCGCCCTGATTGCAGTTGATTGAAACATTTCGGCAGTCAGTACTGAACTTGTAAATGTACGTTGTACGGTATCAAGCTCACTTAGATGTCTTTTAAAATAAAATATTTTAAGAACGTCGGAGGGTAATTGGTGTGTACTGACCTTCCGATCTGGAGGTTCCAGGTTCAAACCCCACTACGTACCAATGTCATTTCGAATTTTTGAAATCATGTGTACCTACGTTTAGCCAAGTTTCATAAGGTAAAGGAAAACATCACGAGGAAACCTGCGCACGCCTGCAAAGATATTCAAATGATGTGCGTGAAGTCGGCCAATCCGCAATGGGAAAATATCTAAATCTGTTTTGGTCAGTTTCACTAAGTTTCATATATCATACTTGCCACCATCACCATCAGCTCACTAAACGTCCCGAGGGGCACGAGCACGCCAGTGAGCCACCGATGCTCTTCATCATATTTGTACAAATGAATAAATAATTCTATTTATAGAGCACTCAACAAACAAACGATTTCTCAATATACGCGTACTCACCAATGGCAACATTGAAACATGTCTAGAACTGGACCTAGAAATAATCCCGGATTATAAGTGACTGGAGATAACTTCCTAGATATCTTATGATTTTAATTGGTAAGCTTAAGTTGAAAAGTAACTGACTCTTCAATATAGACTTATCTTTATGCTTTAAAAGCATGCACCGAGGATTGTGACGAAAGACATTTATTTGCTATTTTATAATCACGTGGAATCCTTGCGGTAGCATGCACTTAACTTGCAGTTAAAATCAATAAGAATATACCATATCAACATGAAGTTATGTAATAACATTAAGAACCATATTTACTCACACAGTACCATCTTGCCCTAAATTAAGCAAGAAGCTCATCATCAGCTCATTATACGTCCCTACCGTAGAGCACGAGCCTACCCATAAAGGGTGTATAGGCCTTAGTCATCCACGCGGGCCCAGTACGGATTGGCCGACTTCAGGCACAACCTTTAAATCTCCTCGTAGGCGTGCGCTCTTCTATTTATTTGCTCACATATGTTCATTCTAGCCTTCCGCAGTCTGCTGCTGGACATACGTCTTTTCCATTTTATGCCAACTATCCCGGTAGTTTGCTTTCGTCATCCAACTTCATCCATCCTCTGGTGGGAACAAGCCGCCTTTCGCAAGTCGTCAGTCCATTTGACCTGGAGTGCGTCCACGGAACGCTTTCAAAGATGTCTTCACTGGGGAACTCGTTTACTCCAACGGCCATGCATCGGTTCTGCCACATAATATGTTACCAGCTCACTGCCACTGCAACTTTCTTATCATGACGGTAACTTTAGTTCTCTTAACATCATTTCGAATTCTATATCTAAGAGATTCTTTAATGACGAAAAACATAATTTCAGTTTAATGGGCTCAATTATTTGTTAGAAGAAAAACATGAATTAAGAACGCGTAATTTACCCTAGCAAATACTTAGGAGCGGAAAAATGGCACCTCCGCCCAAAAGTTCGATGAAGGGAACAAATCAAATGTCTCACGAACAAACGGAGCCCTAAATAGGAGCGCGTTGATGCGAACAAATTGACTAACAGTAACGCACCTATGTAAAGCGATCTCGATGACTTGATACTTTATAAATCGTTTTTTCTTGTTTAGCTATAGTGATGTTACAAGTACCTAGTGCCCTTTTTAAGCTACAAATTGTCCGTATCACGGGACATTGCTCTTCCAAAATTGATGAAATTATTCATCTAACTTTGGAACCTACAGATAATATGTCTACAGACCAAAACACTACAACTAAAATCAAAAATACCTCAAAAATTTTTGTATTCATACACACGAATGTTTGTACTGCCCGGGGATTGAACCCTGGAAACCTAAGGGGAATTACCAACTTCTCAACCATTCCACCACATGGGTCTGCAAATGTGCTTCAAATATGTACCTTTCTTGTTTATTTATAGGGTCAATCTTGAATACAGACTATCCTGATGCATGAGACACAGGCCGGATCTAGGGGGGCAGACGGGGGCACGTGCCCCGGGCGGCACGGTTCAGGAGGCGGCAAACCGATTAATGGACCACTCATCATTTACCTTACTTGCCCACGGAATAAATAAGTACAAGTGCCGATATTTCATGGCCATAGAAATTCGACCGATACCCGGAGCGCGGAATAAGGCATTTACTCAACCATTACATTTTTTTGCATAGTTCTAAATAGGTGCCCGCAGGAATCGCAGATCACGGTCAGCAGGCGCAGGCAGCCGCGATCTGAGGAATGACGCTATATACAAAAACTCTCTCGTCGGTCTCTATCCAGGGCAGCAGTGTATTATTTCAAAGTCACCTAGTTGTTTCTCTATGTCAATTGATGCCAACTTAGCTGCTTTATAGCTATATCATTTTTATGATGGACAGCTACAATTGAAAAAAAATAAGATTAACATTTTAGCACCTTTTCATTGCATCAAGCGATCACGTTTTTAAAGAAAATATACAAAATAAATTGGAAGTAAAACGTCTTTTTCATCCAGTGTGACTTCGAAAAAGCTTATAAATATTGATTAAAATCAATACCAATAAATAATTGATAAATTGTAACTTTTTCACGACTTTGCTTTTTTTGCCGAGATTAGGATGGCTCTGAAACAGCTTAAGTGTTATAAGACCCCCCGCGACGCCGGATTTACCGCATAGCTTTTGAAAGTAGGGGGCACGCCAGTGCTTAAGACCCTTCAGAAGCTCTTTAATTCCGGAATCGGTGATGGTGCGCGACGCCAAAGGTGAGGAGCAATGACGTGGTGGTGCTCTTCTTCAAGAAAGGTGATTAAACTTTTTCCCTCTCTATTCAATCTATCGCAGTCCACTGTTGGACATTGGTCTCCCCCATTTTACGCCAGATATTTTTCCGGTCCTCCGTTTTTCTCATCCAGCCGCCACCAGCGACTTTTCGCAAGTCGTCGGTCCAACGGGCCGGAGGGCATCCTACGCTATGCTTGCCAAGGCGTGATCTCCGCTCCAGAACTTGTCTGCTCCAACGGCCATCGGTTCTGCGACATACGAGTACGTTACCCACTGCCACTTCAGTTTGCTAATCTGGCGAACTATTTCGGTAATTTTTGTTTCTCTTGCGGATAACATCATTTCTGATTTTATCTATAAGAGTCTCCCAGCATAGCAACCAATCCCGTAGTCAGTGTCCAAGTCTCATCTGCGTATGTTGGTATGGGTAGGACGTATTTCTCAAAGACTTTTGTCATTAAGCGTTGCGGAGTCATCGATGTGAAGACCTGATGTAACTTGCCTAATGCCGCCCAGCCTAAGTGAATCCTCCTACTAGCTTCCCTGTCTAAATTGTGCCGGTCAAGTTTTGGCCCAAATAAACGTATTCTTGGACAATCTCGAGAAGGACGCCACCAACGTATACTGGTTGTGACAACTCTGTATAAACGTTTATCAGAAACGCTATGGGTCTATAATTATTCAAGAGAGTTTTATCACCCTTCTTGAAAAAGAAGACGATGCTTCTGGACCACGCCTCCAGTGTAGTTCCCTGGTGGATGATGGCATTCAAAGAGCTCACCTAATGCCCTAAGGATGGGGTGTCCACCGGTGTTTAGGAGTTCTGTCGTAATACCGTCATTCCCCGGGGCCCTTCCACCACTTCTCAGTTGCTCCAGTTCTGCACTAATTTCGCTAACGTTAACATCCGGGATATCCTACGTACAATGGTGCCTTAGTGGGGCACGTAGATCTTCACTGTCTTGGGTCTGTGGCTGATGAGCGCTCGATGAATACAGTCGTCCATAGAATTTCTCAACCTCTTCCAGGATCTGTTGGCGTAATGTGAGTAGTTGGTCATCTGCTATCTTAACCTTTACCAGAAAGCTCCTCCAAATGGTTTTTGGAAAACTTAAGGCCTCCTGTTCTCCTCAATAAGGTCCGTAATTAACATTGTATTGAAACAGTAGAAGTCCCTGCGAACGAGTATTCGTATCCGCTTGGAGAGAGCCTAATATTCCGGCTTTGATAAGTCAAAGTCAAAATTCATTTATAATTGCTTTCATAAGTACGTTCATAAGTGCTTTTTGTAAGCCTCATTTAAGGCTTACAAAAAGCACTTATGAACGTACCTATAGACTGTTAAGAGTTATCTTAGATATTAAAACCTTATTGAAGAATTAACGACCCATTACGCTATTGTGCCACATCTTCAAGTTATTTTCCCGAGTCATCATGATCCGTCTCGCGCATAGGTTTGACGACATCCAGCCTTCCGAACAAGCCGGGTTCCTCATAGGCTTCAGCACCATAGATTACATATCACATACGCTGCGGCAGGTTATACAGAAGACCGGAGAGTATAACCGACCATTATGTTTGGCGTTTGTGGACTATGAGAGAGCCTTCAATTCGATCGAGACTGTTGGCTGTGTTTCATTCCCTCCAACGGTGCCTGACTTGACTACTGCTATATCGAATTGTTTAGATGTTTGTGCAAGTGCGCTACTTTGTCAGGCCGAGTACATGAAGAGCTTACACAATCATTGGTACCGAGGAGTAAGACAAGGGGATGTAATTCATGTAATATCTTTGAAACTGATCACAGCTGCGTAAAAAGTTGCAGCTTTGTCCAAATGTCAATCAATTAGAAGACTTATTATATAAATTAGTGAAATAATATAGGATGATAAAGGTAACAAATATAATAGTGGGCGGGGGCGGCATTTCTCAATTTTTGCCCCACCCAAAAAAAATTGAAGATCCGGCGCTGATGAGACATAATCTAAGATGGAGCGAGCGTGCCCTAAAAATCACAATCACTTGTTCTTATTGATTGTTTTATTCTTATATGGGGCCAAAAAATGGACCACTCCGTTTGTGATTTGGTAACTTAAGGATCGGCAGGGAACCATAAATTAATATTAATTTATTCATGATAGATAACTTCGATAATTAAATAGTGAAGACACATTAAAATCACATAATTCTTATATATATTTTTACATTTATTGACATACACCGACATATCTTCTATTTCCTCGGATATAAACCAGGTGTGCAACAATAGACCCATTCGTTAGCTTAACAGAAAGACAGACATTTTCCACAAGTCAAGCTATGCAATATAACAAAGCGTTATTGAATGCACTGCAACAGAGTGCAATAGAGTGCAACAATCCATCACGGACCAGCGTTTCCTTGACGCGTCGCCATTGTAAAGTATTATGCAAGGAAAACCTTTGTTAGTCGTAGTTCTCGACTCTTAAGGCGTCTTCTTAAAATGGAACGTACTAGATTTTCAAACAGGATGTTGCGTGTAGCTTTATTCACATGAACTGTTAGAATATGGATTGAGCTCTTGAAGAGGTGGACAGGACGATAGATAGGTTTCAATGTGGTTCAGTGTATTTATTGACTTATGAGGGCTATACAATGTGCAATATTATTTTTAAATAATTTTAACCGACATCAAAAAAGACGGTTCTCAGATTGATCTGAGAACAGTGAGAGTGTGTATGTATGGATGTTTGTCCGCGATTATCTCGCGTTTGGCTGAAGCAATTACGATGCGGTTTTCATAAAAGTATTTGTTACATTGAGAAGAGGGATTTTGTGCTATAATTTTATAACATAATGTAATAATAATTTAACTTTAGTGTTAAATGTAATAACAATTAAATAACATTATTATTTTGTATAATTTGTTTTAATTCATCCACGCACACACTCGACTGCGACCGAATGGTGCATTATAGAATTGAAAGTATTTGTTTTCCACTTTATTTAAAACATTGTAGGCAAGCAGGTGTCTGATACGACATTCAGTGCTTCGGAGGGCACGTTATGCCATCGGTCCCGACTGCTGTATTGGTTTTATAATCATAACCAATCACTAATCCGCATTGGGTCCGCGTGGTGGTGATATAGTCACTTTCCATAGTTGTACCGTTGTATGAAGTTATAGGCTAATGATTATTTCGTCTAAATTAAAAAAAAATACAAGTATCAAAACTATGCAGTCCACCATCGGCATCAAGTGCGGAAACAATAGGGGGGATCAAGTTTTACAAGCGGCTCAATTGGCCGGGTGTAATTTCGACCCATTGTCTATGTCCCGGTACCCACGCTCCCAGGGGACGTCATTGGTGACGTCATTACCACGGTTACAGGGGAAAATGGCGTTTGTATATTATTTTACGGCTGTCGCCAATCGGGGAATCGGACGGTGTAGTTAGGACAAATTTGTTTGTAATTTAGTTGCAACTGTTTCAATCAGTAATTGTTGATTTTATTTAGACCAATTTTCCTGTGTTTTTGTGACCTTCGTAAATTTTTATTCGTTGCAGATTATTCTTCTTTATTTGATAAGAAAGGTATAGTCCTAAACCATACTATACATAAGGTACCGTTTCATTAAGTAAAATAAGCTACCTAGTAAGTTTTTCCCCCAGATTTTGCACTTCTACGTCGTATGTCACTGCTTGTCCTAATCCTGATCTGATCTAAATTGAATAAAAAAAAATACGTTTTAGACTTTTTTTCTAACAGTTCATGAGCCACCCGTTGCCTTGACCAGATCTTCGAGCAGAGGACACCTTTATATGGTAATATTTACCGTGCCCTATATTTCCATTTCCATCTACCTTTTACGGGTGGCAATGCACAGGCTGCTCTTTCAGAGCGCCAAGAGTCCAAGATTCACATCTCTCAGTCTCTCGTCTGCCTAGGTATCACAATGAATAAAAAATATATACCTAATTTCTTTGCGTGTGACAAAGGACCTTATACGGGGACTCCAATTAACAAATTGCATACATAAGTATTAACTTCCAAGGGTTTGCACAATTTAAAAGTATTTTCAAGGTGCAGCATTAAATCCATCATGCCATCCGTTTTAGCGAAATATTCCACAAAGCCAACTATTTAACCATTGCAATCAACGTTGATTAAAAGTCACAACACTCCAACATATCAAGGAGACAACAACAAATCTATACACGCAATGCCTTTTAGCGAATACAAAAACGCATCTAAAAACTTGCAAGCCAGGGACGGAATAAGGCAAGATAATAAGGATGAAAACTTATTTTAATGTAATTCTTATTCCCGAGTATCAATACAAATAAGTTGGTAAAAAGTTATTTGAACCGTGGAAACATATTTTATGAACATAAACACATTTAAAACAAGGAATTGATCTACCAGTGGTTCAGACGTTGATGATATCTTCTTAGAAAGTTGTAGCAAGTAACTCAGTTACTGTTTTAATGATTCTAATTTTTATGTCATAAGGATTGCATATATTTTAACCTAAATCAATAAATGGAAGATTGTCATGGTTTCTTAGATTCCTAATGGCCATAATATTATCAGATAAGTACACTTGATTGACAAGGTATTTCTTCATTTATCAGACCGTCAAATTAAACAAATGCATAAATATGTACTTTCTTACTCCGCTGGCTCATTGACCCACAGTGAGCCCTGGCCTCCGAAACAAAAGAGCACTATCTTTGTCGATCCTACGCCACTTCCGCCCAATCATTGACCTGGAGTTCACGCAGATCAGACTTGACGACGTCCTTCCAACGGTACCTGGGGCGGCCCACTGGGCGCCGCCCAGCCGGTTAGCCCGGTATGTTATTTGTAAAAAAAAAAATATTTTTTCTGAAATGCATAAATGATAGGTCCTATTAATAGTATACGATTTATGGATCGGCAGGATGCTAATGATAAGGGTGTCCTGTTTAAGTAATCAAATACAATAAAATAGTTTTCTTTTTGTAGTTTTAATTAAAGACCATCGTGTATTTTTTCATGAATTATCGTTTACCCCTTATTGCGGCCCTGGTAGAAACTAAGACAAAGGTGGCATTTCAGTGAGTAAGTCAGTTACTAATGGTAAGTCGGGATCACGCGAGCGATCTTGGAGCAATTAAAGCATACGAGATTCCCAAAGGCAACCGGAGGCAATCAGGATAATCACCGCGATTTAACACTTTGCTACATCGAGATACGTGATAAAATCGCATAGTGCAATTTTAGTGCAGTAGCGTGACTTTGGTGTTTGATTTATAGTATAGGTATATGAGATCGTTAACATTATAATCCGTATATACGTGGGAAAATTAATACTATATTTCATGAGTCTATTAACGCGCCTTTAACATGCAGGACACAGGTCTCCCAGCAAAGCATTTTTTTTACTATTATCATTTTCATCATGATCTGGTCATCATCGATCATCATCGTCATCATCGATCTGGTGTAATGTTTGTGATGTCGGCTTTTACAGCTAGAGTTCCGGGTTCGAACCCCGGGTTTCTACCCGAACATTTGTGTGCATGAACATGTCTGTTTGTATTAGCCTGGGTGTTTTCTATGTATAATATGTATGCATTTACAAAAAAATAATATAGCCATGTTTATCCGTTGTTTAGTATTCCGGCAAATGCTTAGTTTGGGACAATGGTGCAGTGTAGATATTTATTATTATTTATTTTAGGCCAATTATTATCTTGAAATACAGATAAACACTTTCCACGTGATAGTTGAACACAATTACAAAACTTGCTCTCAATTAATCACCGTAAGTAAGTACCGTTTCTCACTCAGATAATGCCAATTGGAGTTGTATTTATATAGCTTGGATATCTCCAGTTAATTGCAAAAGCTATTAAAGATAGAAAATCCTGGATTTTAATTCTTTCATTGATAGATCTTATAATGGATCTTAAGCTTTGATATATGTTTTACGGAGATTATTTTGGTAACACAGTATGAAGTTTTATTAAGTGTTTGGTTTTATATATTATTTAGTTTTATTTCAATAAGCAAAAAAACGACCTTAATCTCCACTGAGATATTTATTTTAAGTTAAGAAGCGAACAGGACGGTCAGGACGCGCGCCTGATGGTAAGTGATACACCTGACCATGAAAGAAAGGCATGAAAGTAGAACAACAACTGATAACAGTTATTATTCTCCATCTATCCCGCACTGCGCCCATCACCCGAGACAACAGATGTTAGGTCTCTTATACCCGGTAATTTCACTATTTTGTCAAAATAGGTAGTTTGAAGCTGTATATTTAACTTTCTGATTCGACTTAACCGATGGAAGTCAAAGAGCCCATTTTATTGTCTTCTGGAAACTAAGCTCTAACCTCATTCGGGCACGTAGGCCCAGAGCGCATCGGCGGACTTCACGCACAAAGTCAAAGTCAAAAACATTTATTTCAAATTAGGCTTACAAAAAGCACTTATGAACGTCAAAAATATACAAAAATATAATAAAAAACGATTAAAATACTAAACTAAAAATATGAGTTTTGATGCTTTGAAAAAAAAGCGCTTCAGTGGTTTGGCCAGAAAGAAGCACCAAGAAAACTCAACAGTGTAGCCTTTTTTAAAAACAATTCCTTAATGTAACAATATATCATAAACACTGAAATAGCTGAGCAGTTTAAGACCACGGATTTTTATCACATAAATATTCGTCAATAGTGTAGTACCCTTTTTTAGAAAGGTGTTGTTTGATTCTAACTTTAAACATATGAAAGGGCAACTCTACAATATTTTGCGGTACCTTATTGAAAAACTTTATACATCTTCCTATAAAAGATTTACCTATTTTATGTAGTCTCAAGTCCGGAACAGCAAGTTTGTTTTATTCCTAGTATTAAAATTGTGTGAATCACAATTTTTCTTAAAGGTGTTATAGTATTTACGAACATAAATTAAATTTTCATAAATATATTGCGATGCTACAGTCATTATATTTATTTCTTTAAAAAGTTCCTTAAGAGAGTCACGTGGTCTAAGGTTGTAGATAAAACGAATAGCTCTTTTTTGTAGCACAAATATTGTATTAATGTCGGCAGCCGAGCCCCACAACAGTAGACCATACATGACACTGAAATACTAAAGTAAACCAATCTTGCCGTTTCTATATCTGTCAAGCCTTATCTTTCTAACAGCATAAGCTGCCGAGCTAAGTCTACCAGCCAGGGATTCAATGTGAGGCCCCCATTGCAGCTTTGAATCTAAAGTTATGCCTAGAAAGGCAGTGGAGTCCTAGCTCCACTTGATCATTATTTAGAGTTATATTGGTCTCGACCTGCCTTACATTGGGCATAGTGAATTTTATACATTTAGTTTTTTTGCATTAAGTAAAAGATTGTTAGCAGTAAACCAATCCATAACTTGGGACAGAGCTCTATTTACATCGTCAAAAGTCTCCTTACGTCTGTTCACATTAAAAATCAATGACGTATCATCAGCAAATAGAACTATATCCGAAAGACTTTTACAATAGTAAGGGAGGTCATTTATATATATTAGAAATAAGAGAGGCCTAAAATTGAACCCTGGGGTACTCCCATGCGCAAAAGAGCGCCTTGCGAAATTATGCCATTAATACAGACTTTCTGAACTCTTTCCGATAAGTAAGATTCTATAAGACTTAATGAGCAGTCTGATACACCGTAATGTCTCAACTTTAATAAAAGTGTTTCATGGTCGACGCAGTCAAAAGCTTTAGACAAGTCGCAAAAAACTCCAATTGCATCTTGCTTATCCTCCCAGGCATCAAAAATATGCATAATTAGTGCAATCCCTAGTATTAGTATTTTTTGGTGAAGCGAAACTGTTTTTCATGTAATAATTTATTAGGGTTAAAATGCAACTGATTAAGTAATATTTTTTCGAAAATTTTACTTAATGTAGGTAAAATAGATATAGGCCTAAAGTTAGATGGATCACTTTTATCACCGGATTTAACTAAAGGTATTAATTTATTGTATTTCATTAAATTTGGAAAGAGACCTTTATCTACACAAGTATTAAATATCAATGCTAGATGGGGTGCTTTGTTATCGATAATTACTCTTATTATATGAGTAGAAATACCCTATAAATCTTCTGTTTTTTTTAATATTTAATTCCTTAATTTGTTGCATTTACAGACACTAGATGTTAAAAGAGAACCAGCAATAGAAGAACTAGAATTTAAATTACTAGTTGTTTTAATTGGGATGTTGGTAAAATAATTTCCAAAGGCACTAGCTACTTCGAGTTCCGTGCTAAAAATACTATTGTTCATTTTAATAGATAAATTATTATCGCGACTCTTATTCTTACATGTTTCTTTGTTAATAATATTCCAAGTAGCTTTGATTTTATTACTAGAACCTACTATTTTGTTACGCAAATAGATTGACTTAGCAGCATGACAAGCTTTTTTAAAAATTTTTGAATAATTTCTTACAAAGGTAATAAATATTGGATCTGATGATGTTGCTTTCAAGTTATATAAATTAAAACCTTTTGAATCTCTTCGCGCGTGCGCAGGTTTCGTCACGATGTTTTCCTTCACCGTAATAGCGTTGAATCACGTACATATAAAATACGAAATATATTTTGTATGGTAGCTTTTAAGTAAACAATAACTATACAATGATTTATTTGCAATTAAACAAATTATTAATATTTTATTTTTGGAAAATTAATCTGAGTTTTTTTAAGCTGTGGTTGACAAGGAGCGGCCACGGCCATGATTGATCATCGTTTGACATCATATTTCAATAAACAAAACGTCGTTTGCAAGAACTACCTTGTTTGCTTCGCTCACATAATTTCAGTTTGTGCTGTCTCAGGAATTGCACAAGATGGAGTCTTGGTTTATTAAAGAAGATAGTGCAAATCTGCCTTAAATCGATTCGTCTATGATCGCAAAAAATCCTGATTTTTGTCTGCCAAGTTTCGAAATGCAAAAACGTTCGTGTAAGTACCTGCCTACCGAAATAAAAAAAAATATATATGTTGTATAAGACGTTGTATAATAATATCTACTTTAAATTTAATAAATTTTTCAGAACAATTAATGATTATTTATTTTCGAGAAATATTGATTTCTTTTAGATACTTACATCAAAGTGATCCTAACAAAAGAATATCACAGAATCATCAGACGTAAACTGTCGGTCTCGGCATGCTAATTGTAACCATTGCTGTCGAGGTTTTGGGCACTTAGGAACGTGTGTAAACAATTTGTTAAGACATTTAATTGTCGTATTTCGACACATAGGCACCGCACTCGTTTATAGCTTGTCATTTTTACAATAATTCCAGTTAAATCTGTACGATTATTATTCAAACAGTGAGTGCCGTACTAGCTTGTTTTTTTATTGAAACGTGACGTCATAGGTCGGAAATGTCACGTGACATAGCGTTTTAGCGCGAAATCCAAACCAAAAGACGAAAAAAAACATGTTTTCTCTGGAAAATAAAGCTTTTTGGAAAAATAATAGTTGTAGGGGGTTTAAAATAAGCCAACAAAAATTATAAAATATATTTCCGAAAATTGTCAAGTAGCCAATTGTGCAGGAATAATCTTATCGGAAATGAATCACGTCTATAAAATTAATACCGTGGGAAACTAATAAAAAATTATATTGTATAGATGACCCATTTGGTGTAGCGGTTGAGACGTCGGCTGCAACACCAAGGGTTCCGGGTTCGATCCCCGAGCAGTACAAACATTTCTGTGCATGAATATGTCTGTTTGTAATGGTCTGGTGTTTTTCAATGTATTATATGTATGTATTTACAAAAAAAAGTATATAAGTACGTTTATCCTTAGTTAAGTATCCATAATACAGGCTTCACGCTTAACTTGGGGCGAGATGGGCTGTGTGAATGTCTGTCTATTTACACACTGTTTCATTTATATTGCCGTGTGTACAGGACAGTCAGCACGCTCAGCTGATGGTAAGTGATACGCCTGACCATGACAGAGCGGCATTGAAGAAGGCCAACAACTGATAGAAAGTTAACTAAAACCAGACTTAAGCCAAAGTATAAAGAAATAATGTTCATTAAGTAAAGAGTTTAAGATACAATTTATCTAGATTACTGTGAAACTAATGTTTACGTTTACAAACGCAGCGACATAAGTGCAAAGCAGGTGCAAAGTTTTTAATTAGTAATCTGCCCACTTCACATTAATATTCTTAGATTTTTTCGAATATAACATTGTATTTATAATTCTAATTTTACCCGCAGAACCAGTTGACATCTGTAAGTATAGTCCTGCACTGGCTGTGTGAAAATGCACTGCATAATTTTATTGTCCAGTATATAATGCAAAATGAAAACAGTCTTACTACTATATATTTAAGTGCAGTTTTCCATTGCAGTTACATTTCAAGATTGCTATCTCTGAGAGATAAAATTGTTCACAACTTGGAAGTGGTTTTGATGTTTGCCTCATTTAATTGTTGACGCTTGAACTTATCGCAGTTCACGGTAGGACACAGATCTCTTCATATTTACCGGATTTCGACGGTGGCTTAGTGATGTGGACTGTTGTGGTGGGCCAAGTTTCAAATCCCGCCACGTACCTACCAATGTGATTTCGAATTTTCGAAATTACATTTGCTGTGAAGGAAACATTGTGAGGAAACCTGCCGCGTGGACGATTAAGGCCTATACACCCTATACGGGTAGGCTCGTGCCCCTCGGTGGGAACATTGAATGAGCATTAGCTCATCATCATCATTAGATGATGATACCAGAATTGCCTTTATCTTTCCACGGGTTCTGTATCTGGGGCTTTGGGAGAAAACAATCAGCAGAGAAAGAAAGATTTCGACGACCTATGTGGTGTAATGGTTGAGACTTCGGCTACTTCACAAAGGGTTCCGAGTTCAATCCACGGGCGCAAACTTTTATGCGCATGAACATGTCTGCTAGGGATAGCGCTCTATACGATAGGTAACGGCATCCTTTTCTAACTCTATTGAAGTAATGATCAATGCTTGAGTCTCGTTCCAGAACACGGGCCTTACAGTGGCCTGGCAACGGTCTATTATAGTTAACAATTTATAGTAAGTGAGAAATTTGTACTATAAGCGTTTCCCAATTGGGTATTTGACACCACTAATCGTTGACGCACTTTTTATGAACTGTCAAAAAGGAAACGTTTCCATATATTTTGTATGAGATTATTGAAACGTGACGTCATTGCACACTAACATCAATTGACCTAATATTTATTGGTTTCAGTGTATTTAAAAATACAATATTGCAAATAAACAAGTGATCAATGAATCGACATGTAAAATAAAGTGCACTTTTATGAAAATAAGGTTTGGTATTTTATTGCGAATGGTGGAGAATACCGAATTCCATAGGAAAGCTGCTAAATTCGTAACGTTAAGTTAAACAAGAAAAAGAATTGAAAACACTGCAAAAAAGACCTCCCGAGTTTGCGCCATTTTAATGTTACCCCTTTTCTCTGATTCTCATTTTTTTCATTACGTTATTTCTATGTTAAAACCTAATAAATACAAAATCGTGAGAATGGGCCTTTTAATCGTTTGAAAAAAAAGAAACATTGCAGCTTTTCGGCCGGTAGCCTAAATGCAAATCCACATGCCACTCGCTTATGCAATTTTTGTTTTTTAAACGATCTTACTTTTTTATTTTTAGAGATCAGTTCGTGTATTTGAAAACCACGTGAGTTTTCTGCAAAAGAATCAAAACGCAAACGAGAAATAAAAAATCAAATCGAAAAGTGTCGCAAAGTAATTTCTGATATTACTCTCACAAAATTGAAAATCTTTTTCGTCTGGGTATTTTCTATAGTTTAAAAATAATTCTCTTAGACATTAGAATTCTAGGCATGCAAAAGACTCGTGTCTAAATTTAGGTACACATAATTTTATCAACATATTCTCTAGAGCATTGTTCATTTGAAGTTGGTTAAGGGTTCCGGGTTCGAAACCAGTACATACAAACATTTCTGTGCACTAAGATGTTTTTTGAACTGGTCTATAAAATATCATGAATTTATTAAATAAATAAATAAACATGAATAAAATAAATATCCACTGACATTCACACAGCGCCATCTAGCCCCAAGTTAAGCGTGAAGCCTGTATTATGGGTACTAAACAGGGATAAACATACTTATGTATATTTTTTTATATATACATAGAAAACACCCAGACCATTACAAACAGACTTGTTCATGCACACAAATGTTTGTACTGCCCGGGGATCGAACAAGGAACCCTTGGTGTTGCAGCCGACGTCTCAACCGAAACACCAAATGGGTCGTCAATTAAAATTAATACTTCCATTTAAAATATACGGAACACCAAGTCTTGTTAATTAAACACGCACTTGACCAACTTCTCGCATGTCGTGTTGGTTGATTGCACTCGTGAGTGGCTGCAGATATTGTTCTTTTAAAAGGCCGCGTGATCGAAAGCTTTTAAAAGCACTGTTAAGAAAAACAAGACTCGAATCATTGTTTTACTTCGGGATTATTGAAGTATAAGCCTTTAAGATGATACTGTAACAGATTGAATGTAAATATTCTGTACGGTGATTTTTTTTAGGTTTTGTTTTGTATATTATGGACAGTGGGATAGATTGCTTGATACAAAGAAATGTAGCAGTGTTTAGTAACATTTTTAAATATCATTAAGTTAACGTCCTGCCCACACTGTAACCCATTTTTAATGTTACAAAGTGAACAGGACGGTCAGGACGCACACCTGATAGTAAGTGATACACCTGACCATGACAAAACGACATTGAAGGAGACCAACAACTGATAGACAGTTATTATTAGTATACATATATAGTAATAACCATAACTCACCACCCGTGCCCAATCAGAATTAGTGGATTGTAACGACTACCTTTCTAAGATAAGCTGGGACAAACGGCTTGACGTGCCTTCCGAAGCACGGGAGAGGTCAAGATTATATTTTCGATCACCTATCCATTGCCATAAAAGGACCAAAGTCAGTTGCTAGTTTACAATCTGAAGATGTTTTGTAACAGTATCCAGAAAGTCAAAATTAAAGTCCTACGCTTTCCTTATCCAGGCTTAACCCACTGGTTTTGGCTGGATAAGGAAAGCGTAGGACCGAGGTATCTGAAGCAAAATAAGAGACCTATGTCCTACTGATGACTGCGATAGTTTGTGGAGGAAAAGTACCCACGCCGAAAACTGTATTCATTCTCCCACAGGTTTATAGAGATCTCTTACGGTGAAGGAAAACATCGTAAGGGAACCTGCGCACGCCTGCAAAGAGATTCAAGGGTAGGCGCGCTCCTCAGTGGGTACTTGTATGAGCTGATGATGAGTTGTTAGTTGTTGAGAAATAGTTTGAAGCTCTCTTCATCACCCATTGAGAAATTCCTCGACAGACGGATTCAACCCAAGAGCCGTAAAGGTCACTAGATAAACAAACATGGCCTAACCAATATCTAGTGTTTGTACAACAATCTAGATAGGTCTTCCCCAATTAAAACTTACGATTCCGAACCGGCCGAGCGAAATGCCGAGTGTTCTGATGGTACATGTATACAAGCAGATAACTGATTAATTCTTGTTTTTGAGTTAGCTGTAAAATTTTATCAACTAGGCTATATTAAATAGTGTTATTTAATATCCACTGACATTCACACAGCGCTATCTAGCCCCAAATTAAGCATTCTGTACTATGGATTCTTAGCAACGGATAAACATATTTATGAGTATATGTTTTTTTTGTAAAACATACATATCATACATAGAAAACTCCCTGAACAATACAAACAGACATGTACATGCACTCAAATGTTTGTACTGCCCGAGGATCGAACCCGGTACCCCTGGCGTAGTAGCCGACGTCTCGGCCATTAAACCAGATGGGTCATCAATATGATATTGTATCTCTGCATAGGATAAGCATTCCCATATAATAATAATAATATATATAGGAGCGCCGGTGGCTCAGTGGTGTGGACTGTCGCCTTCCTACCGGGAGGGCTGAGGTTCAAATCCCGACACGTACCAATGTATTTTCGAATTTTCGAAAAATATATGTACGTTATCGACGCTCTTACGGTGAAGGAAAACATCGTGAGGAAACCTTCATGCACGCCTGCGAAGAGATTCGAAGGTTGTGTGTGAAGTCGTCCAATCCGCACTGGGGCCGCGTGGACGACTAAGGCCTAATCACCCTATACGGGTAGGCTCGTGCCCCTCGGTGGGGACGTTTAATGAGCTGATGATGATGAATAATAATATAGGAAGAATATGATTCGATTAAGTCCTAACTATCACACTAGTTACACATTATTGGTGTTGATTGTTACCTAGTCTCTTCTCCCTTACAGTGCGTGCACCCTGGAATAAGATTAAAAGATTAAATAATAAAAAAGAATATATGAAATAAGATTACTGGTCCTCCTTTAATCTTATTTTATGGGTGGCAATGTTACTTACCATCTGTGCATTTACCGCTGTGAAAAAGATATCAGATCTTATATAGAGCCAAGTCTTACTTCAGCCGTATAATCGTTTGTCTCTTGTGTCATACACGAAGTTTTATGGGCAAGCTCGCTCCAACTTAGAGCACGTCTCTTCCATTAGGTTTGTCTGTGCTCAAGAGCAAGCCCATCATGATTTAAAAAATAAATGAAACATTGCAAATTCTCAGTTAGCTACCTTTTAGTACATGGACTCCAGAATTGCAACACAACATTGCTGCATTCCGTTAACCAGATCTATGTGATGACAGACTTGTTAGATGACGTAAGCGGGGATTGCTAACGGGAAATTGTTTTTCCTTTAACATCGTCTACAATAAAGGTAATGTGTAAATGCTGTCAAGCTTGGTGAGTTATTTCTTCTTTCTTTGCTTCCCTTTTTTATAGGTAGTTGATGTGAATAAGACTGTATGTTAAGGATATGTTTAAAAGATCGTCGGTGGCTCTTTGATGTGGTCTGTTGCCTTCAGGTCAGGTGGGTGCAGGTTCAAATCCCGCCACGTACCAATGTCTTTTCGAATTTTGGAAATTATATGTACGTTTATCCAACGCTCTTACGGTAAAGGTAAACATTGCGAGCAAAGAAACTGCCACATAAGTTACATAGGTGACTCTACTAGCTTGACTTGACAATATCTTGATCTGGTCTTAGTTTGTAAGATCATTTATCTGTTTATTACTTTTGAGGAACACGTTTCATGATTATGATATTAGATACAAGGGTAGCGTGAAAGAGCATAGACTACTTATATGGGATACAATGAGGTGAAGTTGCTCCTTACATCCGTGGCGTCCAATGCAGCAGCAGCAGCATCTCAGCTCATTATACATCTCCATCGAGAGGCACGAACCTATCTGTAAAAGGTGGCCTTTGTCGTCCACGCGGGCCCAGTGCGGGTTGGATGACTTCACGCACATCCTTTGAATCTCTTCGCAGGCGTTGCGCAGGTTTCCTCGCGATGTTTCCCTTCACCATAAGAGCATCGGATAAAAGTACATACAAATTCAAAAATTCGAAAACATATTGTTACGTGGTGGGACTTGGACCTAAGAAATCAGTGTAAGTATATAACTCTATATAATTCAGACTTCTGATTTTGCCAGTTCAATCAAGAGTAAATAAATTTTAATTCGATGTAAGCGTGCTCCTTCCTTGAAGTGGCAGTGGGCTGGTCACGTATGTCGCAGAACCGATGGCCGTTGGAGAAGACGTGTTCTGGAGTGGAGACCGCGTCTTGGCAAGCGTAGCGTAGGACGCCCTCCGGCCCGATGGACCGACGACTTGCGAAAGGTCGCTGGTGGAAGCTGGATGAGAAAGGCGGAGGACCGGGATGTCTGGCGCAAAATGGGGGAGACCTATGTCCAGCAGTGGACTGCAATAGGTTGAAGAGAGAGAGAGAGAGTGCTCCTTCCTTTCCTAGAGTGTGCCCACTATCCTTGCTACGCGAACTTTGAGTAACTAAAAATTAGCTCAAAAGCAAATAAATAAAATAAATATTTTTACCTTTGATCGTAGGTATAAAATACTGAAATAGAGTCGTGAGGTCTTAATGAAATGAACAGAAATTAATACTAAATATAGCGTAATTAGTATTAACTTCTTTTCATCACAGTGATTTGTCTAAAGTAAATCACAAACATAAAAATCCTTAATTTTCATCAATCCACATTTGCCACGTTATGAGGCTGGACAAAACAGGCTGGTTAATTGAAATGTGTTTAATAAATAATTGTATGTGTGAGAAGACGTACTCTTATACATACATACAAATATAATATGTAGGAAGTGATACTATAAAAGCTATTCCTTGCCCAATAAAGTTGCCGAGCAAGGCAGTTGCATATGCCAAATATTCGCGCGCCTCTATGTAGTATCCTTATATAAACAACTTATGTTCCGTCCACACTAGAATGTCAGACTACATTCTGCTTTGGCTAAAACCAGCATACTATGAATAAACATAGCACACTGCAGCTGGGACCAGTTCTATATAGGAATCAAGTCTAATGCATTAGAATTGCTATTTTACGAGTAAGGAACATTTTAATAAATAAATATACGGCGACATTAGCACAATCCGGCCCCAAAACTAGCAGCTGTATCTAGAATATGTAGTAATATAACCCTATAACTTATTTGTATATAGTTAGATATATTTTTTGAACAGTGAAGTGCAATTGTAGCGGAAACCTCTATTTCGACCATAATTCTTGGTATTTTTTTTTTTAAATATTTTTTCAAATATGTCAACGGAAATATTTAATAGTAAAATGGACTTCACTAAATAAATATTACACTTCACTTTCCTCGTGTTACAAAATATGGTATAGTCAATAAACTTTAGGACTTAAGCACACATCACCTGCCTCTTATTCATCCTGACAAATGCTTACGAATCGAAAGCACTCACTAATAAGTCATTTGATAGAAAAAAAACATATTATTATCTTATATATTTATTACCTAATAAAACCTAAACAATCTTCAAATTGCCTGAGATAAAATTAAGATTTTTTGGGACCCAAAGTTACGAACTCTCTAAATAGTTTGTGATCCGAAAGTATGCAAATTGCAGGATTATTCACACCGATATGTGATATCAGTATATGAGCATTGCATCGCTAATACATCGATATCGTATAAAGATAAAATTCTAGACATATTAAATACCGTGCCTAATATGTAATAATATATATAATAGTAATATATTGCCGTGGTGACAATCGTATTCTACTCTGCCGTCACCCTACTCTTCCTAGGGTGTCGTAGAAGGCGACAGAGGGAAAATTTCCACCAAGTGATGGGCAGCAGCATCACTTAGGTACTGGCGTATCTCTGCGCTCACCAACCCGCCTGCCAAGCGTGGTGAGTATGGCATTTACCCCCTATGAAAGACGCAGTTAAGTGATCTGGTTAAGGTGGCGGGTGGCAGATGGATGTCAACTGCAGGGATTCCGCGTGGAAATCATTAGGGGAGGCCTTCGTTCAGCAGTGGACATAATTAGGCTGTAATGATGATGATGATGAAATACACACAAACAAAATATAAAACTTAAAAAGCAGTTTCCTAACTCAGTCAGTTTACTTTAAAATTCACAGAACAGATATTTTAACCTATTGGCTTAGAGTTTTTATAAATTAAAACTAAATAAGAGTATAAAATAAGCATATAGGAAAGTCATCTTCATCATCACAGCCTAAAATGTCCACTGCTGAACGAAGGCCTCCCTTAATGATTTCCACGCGGTCCGATCCCTAGCAGTTGACATCCATCTGCTACACCAGGTCATCCGTCCATCTGGTTGGGGGTCGGTCTACGCTTCGTTTTCCGTTACGTGGACGCCACTCGAGAACCTTTCCGCCCCATCGGCCATAGGAAAGTCAAGAACAATAAAAAATTAACATTTTATTTTTATCCAATGTAAAATCCCTATCACTCGGTCATTGGTCGCGTAAATGTCAACCACAAATTTACTGTTATCTCATTTCAACTATAAAAGTCACATAAACGTTGCTTCTAATTGAATCGTAACGAAGATACTTATCTCAATTTGACTTTCACACTTTAATATCGTAATGACATGCAGATAACGATTACCAGACTAGTATTGCTAGGTCTGACGTTTGATAGTAAGAGTAGTTGGATAGTACATATAGTTACCTGCATGTAGTGTAGAAAGAGAGACACAGAGAGAGAGAGAGAGAGAGAGAGAGAGCAGACGAGTTCTGGAGTGGAGACCGCGTCTTGGCAAGCATAGCGTAGGACGCCCTCCGGCCCGATGGACCGACGACTTGCGAAAGGTCGCTGGTGGAAGCTGGATGAGAAAGGCGGAGGACCGGGATGTCTGGCGCAAAATGGGGGAGACCTATGTCCAGCAGTGGACTGCAATAGGTTGAAGAGAGAGAGAGAGAGAGTGTAGAAAGGGACTATGTCAAGCAGAGAGAGAGAGAGAGCAAAGATTAAAATGTATTTATTTTAGAACATCATCATCAGCTCATTTCTTTTCTTTCTCATTAAACGTCCCTAACGAGGGGCACAAGTCTACCCGTATAGGTGATTAGGCCTTAGTCGTCCACACGGGCCCAGTGCGGGTTGGATGACTTCACGCACAACCTTTGAATCACTTCACAGGCGCATGTTTCCTCACGATGTTTTCCTTCACCGTAAGAGCGTCGGATAACGTACATATATTTTCGAAAATTCCAAAACACATTGGTACGTGGCGAGATTTGAACCTCAGCCCTCCAGGTAGGAGGGCAACAGTCCACACCATTAAGCCACCGACGCTATTATTTTATCCAGCGACCAGTGACAATATTGCGTTGAAATTATAAACATATTATAAACCAGTGAAAAATAAATGAAATTAAATTAATGAATGAAATAAAATGAAAATAAAATGAAATGAGTCTATGAAACTGGCCAAGTTCTTACTCCGATTATACAGCAATGGTTTTGAAAAAGAATGGTGTAAATTAATATTAATCCTTTTTTTTCTTTTAAAAGTTTAGTTTTTTTCATGAAAACCTTCGAAACAAAAGGAAGAGAAACAATTCATGTCTCTTATAAACCTGCATAGCAAATAATTACAGTGTATATTTGTTAATATATGCATCTCACAAAACAAGCGTTAGATCTTACATTATCCTTAGTATCCATGTCTAAAAGTAACTAAGTGAATATATTAACACCTATTACAATTTAGGCTACTTCTGAACACAATTATTCTTTAACAAAGCACTAACCGAACCAATCACAAACGTGTCATAATAGTTGATATTATAAAAGCACTATTTGAATTGATTAAATAAAGACATCAACAGGCGGCAACTCGAAAGGAAAGAAATCGGAACAAAAAATCGATTCCAATCGATACGAGACCGAGAACTTAATCGATTCAGCAAAACAATCTTCGTCAGCGACATGCGACTTGCAATGCAGATGTGTTCTCACATTTTATATCGCAACCGATATTTAGTTCGGACTCTTTTAAATTGCTTTTTATACGGGTTGCTTTATTGCTGATTGGTATTTTTGTATATTGGGTTTATATTGTAAAAATGGCATGCCAAGTGCCTGAAAAAATATGTTTAAGATCAGCTGCCGGAGAACCTAATTCTTAGCAATTTCTTCATGTCACAGAATTCAACATGTAACTGCAAAAGACTGTATTTGCTACTTATCGTTAAATAGATTTGTCCGCTCTATAATTCATTGTTTCATTTACAGAAACTAAAAAAAGGACCCTTTTTTTAAATAATATTTCACAAGTTAAGTATACTGAGTCGCACGTTAAGCAGGATTCTTATTATTTACACGAGACGTCATCCAACAAGTCGCCCCATGTAAACGCGACTAAGCCATCATAACGCTGTTTCGCCCCGTTTAATTGGCCCCTGGTATTTATTGTTGAGATGAACATATCACCGAGCGGCCCGGACATAAGTCAGTGGCGGTTCATCGTGATTCTCCATTTTGTATCGGTGTACGCGATAAGTAGCACACAGACATCTGTGGAGGCGAAGGTAGGAAGGATAATATTGAAGTTTCTTTCAAGTATAAAAGAGCTATGCTTCGGCATTCTATGATCCCATTTTTGAGGTTTTGAAGGAAAAATAGGTTAGTAGCACTCATTTTTGAAAATCGGTTGGGTTACCCACCGCGCTAGTCCATTGTACTTTGCCTTGTGGCCAGTTTCGTTTACCTCTTCGCAGACCTAAAATCAACAAGACCAGAGATCAAAGTAATATGTTGACGTCCTTTAAACGGGGCGACTAGAATACTCAGAAGCGCTAAGCCTGTGTTAAAAGATCGCAATAAATGTTTAAAGTCAATTATTACCGTCAACACCGCCCTGCGTCCGATACTCAAGACGTTAGATGTTAACTCCCTTTAACTCAGAAAGTTCTATTTCACTAGTTGATATCTAACACTGTGGTACTCGGAAATACTTACATAGACGACGTTTTGGAAAAATAAGGCAATGTTTTACCGCGCGTCGCGTGACTTGACGCAGCGATTTTAGGTAATGTTTTACTGCGGGAGAATATCTTAGAACGGGGGTAATACCGCGTGGAGGAACTAGTCTTTTATAAAAAAAAATAACACACCATCGACTCCATTCTAGAACAGGGTTAAAAGATAGCAATTTAACGAAGCAACATCGGCGCGACGTCTTCATTTACCGTCGGAACAGGAGCAACACGACACGGATTACAATATCAATTTAGGAAAGTGGACCGAGTGATTTATTGTGTGTATGTATGTAAATATGGCTACCGGATAAGTGGTTTTTGTTTAGGCCTCTTTGATGACGATTGCTTTGATCCTTTTGTGGTAATCAAAATTAATATGATTTATTTCAGACTTATATTATGGCCCTTATTCTAGAATAGGACTCAACGTTGGACTTTACTTAAATTTAGTTATAAAGGGATGGTGCTTTTTATTGTATAGAGTGCTATCCCCTTCTCACTCAAAGTGAAGATCAATGCTTAAGTCTCGTTCTTGAATACGGGCCTAAGTATCCACTTACATTCACACAGCGTCATCTAGTCCTTAACTAAGCATTAAGCCAGTAATGTGGGTGCTAAACAACAGATACATATATATGGTTTTGTAAATACATAAATTTTTACATAGTAAACACTCAGACCAATACAAACAGACATCTTCATGCACACAAATGTTTGTACTGCCCGGGAATCGAACTCGAAACCTTGGCGTAAAAGTCCACTCAACTATTAGACCACACGGGTTCTCAAATTAGTTATCTTTTATTAATATTTACTTACTGTATTTTTTAATTCTATAAAGTGATTGGACGGACAGTTGGTGGTAAACGGTTATTCTTCGTCAATACCGCCCTGTGCCCCTCACATGAGAATATCTATTGCTTGTAGAGCTGTTTTAAGACTGCTTTTTTACAATCGTACTCATAGGTAAAAAAACTTGGTGTCATTTAAGTTTTAATAAATCGGCATAGTTAATTCATAAAAAGGTGAATTTTCGCAGTGATGGCTCTATGATAATTATATAGTAAACAAATTTTGAAATGTTAATACAACCGAACCTTTGGCTCCAACTACAATACGTCATTGTCAGAACGCCTGTTATGGAAATAAAGAGCGACGTATACTGAGAGTGTCCGTGGCTCAACGGTGTGGACTGTCACCCTCCTACCGGAGGCCGAGGTTCAAATCCCGCCACGTACCAATGTGTTTCGAAATCAAAAAACATATGTACGTTATCCGACGTTCTAACATCGTGAAGGATCCTGCGCACGCCTGCGAAGAGATTCAAAGGATGTGCATGAAGTCGCACTGGGCCCGCTTGGACGACTAAGGCCTAATCACCCTATACGGGTAGGCTCGTGCCCCTCGGTGGGGACGCTTAATGAGATGATGATAAATAAATAAATAAATAAATAATAAATAATAAATATCCACTGACATTCACAGCGCCATCTAGCCCCAAGTTAAGCGTGAAGCCTGTAGTATGGGTACTAAACAACGGATAAACATACATATATACTTTTTTTTTTTTGTAAATACATACATATTATACATAGAAAACACCCAGACCATTACAAACAGACATGTTCATGCACACAATGTTTGTACTGCCCGGGATCGAACCCGGAACCCTTGGTGTTGCGGCCGACCTCTCAACCGCAACACCAAATGGGTCGTCGTCGTGATGATGGTATACTAAGATGTTGTTACTCTAGCCAGATATATTTTACCCATTGAACGCCGGGCGGGCCTTAAGGCGTCATTGGCGGTCAAAGGTTAAGAATCATTCAGAAATAATATTTGCCGTAAGAAGACAGTGTTGATTCATTAAGCCAGCCTTTCCGGTCCCATTTTCTACGTCAGCGCTCTCTATAATGTTGATTTGGTACTACTTACTGGGCGCGAGCGTACGGTGAATGTCTTGTCATTATGGCACTCACCATATAAAAATAATAAATAAAATAAATATCCACTGAATTAACACAGCGCCATCTAGTCCAAGTTAAGCGTGAAGCCTGTATTATGGGTACTAAACGGATAAATATACTTACATACATTTTTTTTTTTTTGTAAATACATACATATTATACATAGAAAACACCCAGACCATTACAAACAGACATGTTTCATGCACACAAATGTTTGTACATGATATGGATTGCGGATGTTTAATAAAAAAATAAGTTACTGAACTACCTTGTTACATGACGAAGTTCAAGTGACAGTGGGCTGGTATTTTTTAATGTCATTAAGTGGATAGGACTATCAGTGTATGTACCTGGTACGACTGACCATGACAGGTGAAATTTTGAAGGAAAGTACTAACAATAGGTAGTAATTTTCAACCAACACTGCCCTGCTCCGTCACCCGAGATGGCCGATGTTAGGTATCTTTAATCCGTAATTGCACTAGCTACAGTGCCCTCATCCCGAAACACAGAAGAAAATAAAATCTCAAAAACGGCATTAATATTGGACCAATACCAGTGGACGTTGCGTCTTATTTTTCTATTAGATGCGTTCGAAGGCATGTTCCCACATTTAGTAAGACATCATATATATTTATTAAAAACAACCAGTTCATAGACAATTATTGAATAATAATTAAAAAGATAAAGATATACACACAACATTATTATCATCTTACAATCAAATTAATCTAGTAATCTTTTTAGAAGGTTCAATAGAGTAGCGGATATCGAGTCCATTTCATAGACGTGCAGATTAACTAACAATTGCACTTGTTTGGTAACTGGTACTGGCAATTACTGGATGGATGACCGATCAGTTCTGATGATACTGATAATGATGTTGATAATAATGACGTTGGAGGAAAATATCGTGAGGAAACCTGCGCACGCCTGCGAAGAGATTCTTTGAGACAAGCTTTGATTGTGCGTGAAGTCGACCAATCCGCCCTTGACCCGCGTAGACGACTAAGGCCCATACACCCTTTACGTGTAGGCTCGTGCCCCTCGGTGGGATCGTGTAATGCACTGATGATGATAACGGTGAAGGAAAACATCGTGAGAAAACCCGCGCACGCCTGCAAACAGATTCAAAGGTTGTGCGTGTAGTCGGCTAATCCGCACTGGGTCGCGCGGTGACTAAGGCCTTTACACCCTATACGTGTAGGCTCGTGCCCTGTAATGAGCTGATAATGATGACTACTTACCCACCACTAGGGCCCAAGGGATTGATTGGATCATACACTTGTAAGATAGTAGCCGGGTCCAATGGATTAACGTGCCAAACGAAGCACGGAAAGCACTGAAGCACTCGAGAGATTTTCACGCATCCGACCAATTTATAACTAATGCGCTAGTCAACTGAAGGCGCTAGCCGCTATGCTAACGACATTAAACATTTTCCATTCATGTACAAATGAAAAGTTATGGTAAGTAATACGCCTGACCATGACAGCGGCATTGAAGGAGATAAGCAGTTATTAGCCTCATCAATGTCGCACTGCACCCGTGACCCGAGACAACAGATGTTAGGTATCTTATACCCGGCAATTTCACTAGCTACATTGTCCTCATCCCGAAACAAAAAAGTGCATAACACTCCTGTTTCATGGGACGATATCAGTGGTAGACGACTCTGTATCGAGTCTACCATCTAGTAAATAATTGAATTTTACTGATGTTACCCCATAATGATACCCCAAAGTTCTGATTGCTCCATTGTGTACAGACAAACAAATGTCACTATTAACTTTCCATTGTATTAAGTTTTTTTTTACCTTTACGAAACCCTCATTTGTCTATATTTTTAGCGTTAAAGTAATAGCAGGAAAGCATTCTATATAACTATATGAATCTTGTGTATTTAATATGCGTATGGACAGTTAACTAATGTACATATATCAATCTGAATATTAATGAGTAACTGCTTCTGAATTCCACTGTAATTTCCCATGTCATACTAGCAGCACTATGGCCAAATTTATTACACGGCTTCTTATGGAAGATATGACAGTAAAGCGCATTGTCCATAAGAGCGACTCTTAAGCTATAAATAACTTACTATCAAATGCGATTTGTTGTGAGGTTATGTATGTCTTATCATCATTAATTATCAGCTTATTAAACGTCCTCACCAAGGGGCACGAGCCTACCCGTAAGGGTGTTTTAGGCCTTAGTCGTCCACGCGGGTCCAGTATGAATTGGACGACTTCATGGACACAACCTTTGAATCTCTTTGCAGGCGTGCGCAAGGTACCTCACGATGTTTTCCTTCACCGTAAGAGCGTCGAATTACGTAAGTACAAACAATTTCCAAAAATCGAAAACATATTGTTACGTGGCGGGCTTTGAACCACAGCCCTCCTAGTAGGAGGTTAACAGTCCTCACCATTGAGCCACCTACGATCTTTATGTGTGTGTCTCTATATGTGTCTGTTTACGCAAAATCTTAATAAATGGATTTGAGTGAAACTTTACAATTTAAGTGGATATAATCCACCAATCCACAGTGAACCCCTATGTTAGGAATACAAAACAATGTCCCCAATAGCAATATTGTATGGAAAGACCTATGTTTCGCAGTGGGATAGTATGGGCTCGTTGTATGTTGATTTTACATCAGACTCTTATATAGGTAACTATTTCAAATGCTTTTATGTGATATAGTCGTAATTTTTTAAAATCCGCCTATTACCATACTTGAGGAAGACAGTGTAAACGGGAAAATGCGTACGTACTCATATCTCCAATTACTCGCACCATAATTATATTTCTCAGCGACTTCTAACTATAGATCTAATCCTGCAGTCGATTTCCATTTCTAAATTGCGTATGTTAGTACTTTTATGACACATCTGCTTACAGTCACAGTCTTCAGACTTCCATATCTATCCAGCCTTGCGGAACCGTTGAAAAAGATGACGTCACTTGCTGAAATTAAGGACTTAACGTTAGTTTCCGAAATTCAAGCCAAACAGAATCCTCCTATTAGTTAAACTACCTAGTAGCTTTCATCTCGAAGTCGTGCCAATAAAGCATTCGTTCTGGTAGCTTTTTACAATGATATTAATTGAAATAGCTGACCATGTAGACAGTGGGCCTTCTCATTGATTAGCTATAATGTGAGAGCTACTTTGATTAATATAGTAATTACTTTGTTTACGATATATTTGTCAAATTTTATGGGAATAACCAGTAATTTGTAACGATAGGTTAATTTAATTTCGACAGCTTTTAGTAAAGTAGTTATTGTGGTGTCGTTTTTGTTAATTTAAAACGTGTTGAATATTGTTATGATTGTGTTGGTACCACCTTTTAGTGTATTTTACAAACTTTGTTCGATGATTAAAATTTGATTAAAAACACCTGTGATATTTTTGAGCCGTTATTTGTAACGGATCGGTGTGATAAGGTAAGATTTAACTTGCTATGACATTTTTTTGATGATATTTTATTGAACTTCGGATCAGGTTATTCAGGATTAGGTATACTTAGTGGGTACAGAGCGTCGTTGGCTCAAAGGTGTGGACTGTTGCCTTTCTACCGGGAGGCACAGGTACAAATCCCGCCACATACCAATATAATTTTAAATTTTCGAAATTTTATGTACGTTTACCCGACGCTCTTACGTTGAAGAAAAACATCGTGAGGAAACCTGCGCACGCCTGCGGAGAGATTCAAAGGTCGTGCGTGAAGTCTGACTGGGCCTGCGTGGAAGACTAAGGCCTTTACACCCTATACGCGTAGGCTCGTGCCCCTCGGTGGGGACGTTTAATGAGCTGATGATGATGATACTTGGTAGTATAGTCAAAACTGAGTTGTCTAGGTAGGTATCGACCACAGTGCCGTTCTTTCTGTGAAATAAGAGTGTTAATTCATTTCAGCGTTTCGGGAAGAGGATGCTATAATTAGTGAAATTTCTGAGTATAAGATACCATACATTTGTCGTTGCGAGTGACGGGCGCGACTGACTATTAATTGTTATAGGTATCATCAATACTGGATTTGTCATTGGCAGGCGTGACACTAACTCTCAGGTGAGCAAAGTAATCGTCTTGTTCGCTTCATAATTTAATGCAAAGAAAGGAGTTCCAGTATTCAATAACTAATGATGGCCACTTGCCGAAGAGTGAATCAGAATTAGATCAACTCTTCCGGTAACGGTTTGGAACCTCATAATTATGACATTTGTGATAGAGCTCCTGGTAGAAGTCATTTATTAACCGACTTTAAAAAAGGAGGTTCTCAGTTTGACCTGTTAGTATGTATGTATGTAAGTATGTATGTATGTTTGACCGCGATAATTATTGTGATTGTGATATTTTTTTATGAATAAAAGTTTGCAATCTGGCAACCATTCTGGTGGTATTTTGAAAAAGAGTTCTTAATGCAGTTGGCTAACATCTGACGGTAAAGATGTTGATTCACTCTATCTAGTCACATAACTACCTGTCAAACCACAACCCGAACCAATGCCAAACAGCATCTCTGGTTAAGCGGTATAAGAGTAATTGAGATGAATGCAAACTATCTTACAGTCTCCTTTGGTCATGATACTGCCACTCAATCTCCCTCGTGTCTTCGTGGAATCGATTCTATGTAAAGATTGAATCGCTTATGTTCTGGGAGAGTAGACCGGGAATACACGTACAATCTTTGTTAAATTTTTAGTTAGTCGTGATATTAGTTTATTAGTAACTAATAATAGCATACCTAAAACAAGAAATAAATCAAAATGCTTATCTTGCCAGATGCATTATGCTATCAATCCCTGTCTTAAGATTATGATAAAGAAAAAAGGTGATGTTTGAAAACTATCGATCCCTTTTTATTCTTTGATCTTATTAATCTGAAAATAAGGCACGATCACGGTGATATATTAGAAGACTAATTGGTGACGTTAGCAAACGAAAAACTAGACAACACCGAAAACTAAGCGGAAATAAAAAGCAGTCGCTGGCGTCGCCTGGGGCTCGTGTGCGCGCGCCCGCATACAAATGTTTATTATGTTGGAGAAAAAGTAGCGGCCATTGTGGCCCCGGGCTCATCCACTGAAGGAGTCGACACTGCTTGAGGACAAGGACGTCTATGGAGAAGGCATGCATATTAATTTTTGTTTTGACATCTCAATGAACATACTTCATTAACTCCTCGGCTTCGTAAATATTTTACATACATATTTCATATATTTTAATGTCATCCACATAAATGTGATATTCACAATGTTTTATGGTATGAAATTGTCTCTGTAACCAAAATTGATCCAAGCGGAACCCCGTTACTTACTTCCCCGTAATCATTTTTTAGTTCAACTCGTTGAGTCCTGTTTTCAAATTTATTTTTAATCCCATGAACAGAACTCATATCAATATCTCACTCTCACATAATACTCACACAACTCATATAATATGCATATCAATACGCATAAATCTTTCGCCTTTTACTAAAGATTTCCGGAGGGTAACACTCAAATGAGTCTTAAGCATTTTTGGATCCCTACATTTAATAGGGTTCTTGAAGCAATATAACACAATTCATATTTTTATGACACATATATTGATGAGATTACTTGTAATTTTCAAATGCAGTTGTGCCGAGTGAAAGAGACGTATATAATTATGACCGGTAGAGATGTTACTGTTAATTTGTGTTGTAAAGTAAATATAATTGCTATGATGGTTTGACTTTCATATAATTGCAATTCAATAATCACATAAAATTGAGAATTACGATTACGTTTCAGAAGTATTTGAATTAAATTAACTCAAAGGATAGATTTCAAAATACTGTAAAATGTATACATATACTGCCATTATTTGTCTACAAAATTACTGATGAATCATTATAGCAAAAAATGTTTTATGAGATGACGGTAGCTCCTCTGACCATTAATAAAATAGATATTTTACAATCGTTGAGAAGAAAAATGTGTAAGCACACCAACTCCACAGAGTTCCCTGTCCATCTGTCGCCTACCGCCTCTGCCTCTCTGCCTGCATTGTCCGAGCTACAAATGTGATCAAATTATAAAGAGTGGCGCGCCGCGGCTTCTCTCGTATCGCAATTTGAGCGTACGCATTGTGAACGCATTACGAGATGATTCCACACTGCATTTAACTTTTATTGGTGCCAGGATCGGTGGTTTTGAATTTATGCTTTTTAATTTAAGAAAATTCCTTAGGAATGTTTTAAGCATTACTAATCTATACTCTATACATATATATAAAATTTGGGTGTTTTTTTATAATATTAAAATAACCGTTCTTAACTAAATGCAAATAAATATGTTCCATATGCATTTAGTAAAAAACGGTTATTAAAACGGATGTTTTGATGTCTACTGGACACACATCAAACATATTTTTCTATATTTTTTCGTCTGTCTCTTTGTTTCGGGTAATCTCTGAAACGCAGGACAGACGAAGTATGTATGATTTTTGAAAACAGAAGAGATGTATTTTTATGTAGTTAATTGGTGTACAGGTGACTATCGCGAAGGTAAGATACGCCGACGACCATGACGCATTAAAGGAGACAAAACTAATATAAAGTTATCATCTCCGTCAATACCGCACTGCCCCGACACAGACACAGCAGATGTTAGGTCTCTTATACCGGTAATATTATAACAATAGTGCCTCATTCTAAAACACAAAAATGCATAACACTCCTGTTTCACGGGACGATATCTGGCACTGCAGCCTCAGTATCGATTGTACCACCTCATGTAAAAAATGTTTTGGATAATTGGTTTGTATCCAAATAGGAATGGTGTTTCCTATTTGGAAAAACATTTATTGGCCACAAGGACCACAAGTAATAAAAAAAAACAAGAAACACTTACAAATAAATATAAAACAGAACCCAGTGGCCAATCAGGTACAAGCCTCAACAAACGCTGCAGTAGTTTACCGAATGCTCGAATTCCCCTTCCCACTAGCTATTTCCATTTCTTCCACCTATTCTATTTCTCTTCCTTTTAAAAGGTTGGCACTACGCAGATAGGAGTATCCATGGGTATCGATATCTACAATCAAGTAAACGGTCTGCGCGTTTGCATTAAGGTTACTAGCCCCACCCACAACGCTGGAGTAAGATTCGATTCCCACTCGGGGATCTTCTGAGGCTTGTTATATTAATGCAATTTGTGAACATGTTCGTAAACATTTGCAGCTATTTAATAGCATGTGATAGGTACCCTTTTAATACTCATAACCCAACAGGCTTGCGAAATACACTAAAAGTCGTTGGTCTATGGCTGTTTTATAATTTTATGACAAAATTTCTTACGACTTCAAAATAATTAATAAAGAGCTTTTAAAAAAATATATATATACATGATTTGTATTATTCTGCATGTTATGATGACTTAACAAACATGAATGTTCTGGTTTGTTATTTTTTAATAACTTTTATACCATGTTTTATGCACATAATGAATTTTATTAATACTGAAGCTGAAAATGTTATCTGCAGCAAATATAAACATTGTAGTCAGAAAAATCATAAGAGGTATTAAGTTATAAACTGTACATTTATCTCTTACACGACTCTTAAGAAATAATTATAATAATCACGTTGCAAACTTTCTACGAAGCGCAATTGAGCTGAAACCATTTAGCAATTATAGATTCGAAATCATGTAATACATCCATTAATTACAATAAACGAATCTACTTTCATTCATTTATGAATTACGATTAAATTACCTAATTCGACATTTAAAATCGAGATTTCAACTCGCATGCCCAAATCTTACTTTCCCATCCGCTAATTTATAACTGTTTCTACATCCTCAGTTAGAATTAAATAGTTTACGATTATTTTATCTGTGTAAGTGGTCACTAAATATTAATAATTATAGCCTCCACACCGATATTCCCCCATTAGGCCGAGCATAAATTGCAATTATGTAACAATGTCGTAAAGAACACAGCTTTTGAACATCTTATACCGGTTGCATCCCATAATAAAACCATATAATAATGGCTGGAGTCGCGAGGTCTTTCACGGTTTAGTACCCAAATTAAGGACAGTGAGAATTTCGGGGGTATAGGAGAAGACGATGGTTTACATCGGTCATATAATACAGCCAGTGACGTGTACTCAGATTATGAATAGGGTATGCAAAGTAAGTGACACTAATCGCAAAAACAATAAATCGCCTACGGTTTCAAATTTGTAGAGGAAAATGGGCAAATAAGTGGGAATCATTTAAAATTTTGCCGATTTCCGGGATTTTACGGGTCTGGGTACGCAATGCTTTTTTGCATATATGGAAAGCAAGCCACTGGTGTACAGCCCAATCCATACAATTCTCTCTCCTCTAGTGTCTTAAAGAGAGACTTAAACATACCAACATAACAAGAAAAAACGTGCATTCCTCCTTTTCAACTATTCGTGACAGTGACGGTGAAAATAGCTGAACATCGTTAAAATGAATTTTCTAGTGATAATGTATTCGGTGTTTTCGTAAACATCGATATTATATTAACCTCTGAACACTTACGGAACCCGTAGATAGAGGAACCGTTCAAGCTTTGTCTAATGATTTTCTTGTATGCCACTGCTTAATTCGCCGTGACCAATCGCTTCCCTATACGACAGTTTATAATAAGTAACAAATTTATCATGATACTTTTTTTTATTCTTGAGTACACAATAAATTTACGTTCTTCAAATTTTGTAAGATTTTGAAGTTAGTCAAGTTTACGTACAATCAAATTAACTCATTTTGTAGAACGACCGATCCGAATCCAAAGTTCTTACGAAACACTGAATGGATCTTTTTTCAATAATTAACTTAATATTACGATACTATACAATCCAACTATAAATTTGGTATTCCGGTGTTTTACTTTTAATGTTGATGGTTGAAATTGCAATTGTATAGTAAAATAAATAATTATACTATACTAATAATTCTCCTAAAAAATATAGTGTTACCAATCAAAACCTAAATATTAAAAAATCAAAGGACGAAAAGACATAGTAAACTTTCAATAAATAAATAAATATTCCCTGACATTCACAAGGCTATTAAGCCCGATATTAACCACCTAAACGTAGCACGTGCGTAGATAATTGATTCGTCTATGGTTTGTTGTGATTTTTCACCCGTGCTACGTACGACCGCTTGTGGTTAGGGGAATGAAAACTGATAAACATACTTATATACTTTGTTATTTGTAAATAAATACATATTTACATTTAATCCGTGCGAGAACTATAGTTACCGACATCGCCCGCCGGATAAGCAAATTGAAGTGGCAGTGTGCTGGTCACGTCTATCGCAGAACCCATGGCCGTTGGAGCAGGCGAGTTCTAATGGAGAAGGTGTCTCGGCAAGCGTAGCGTAGGATGACCTCCGGCCCGATGGACCGACGACTTGCGAAAGGTCGCTGATGGAGGCTGGATGAGAAAAGCGGAGGACCGGGATAGCTGGCGCAAAATGGGGGAGACCTATGTCCAGTAGTAGAGTGCAATAGGTTGAATAGGATACATAGAAACACTCAAACCATTACGAACAGACATGCTCATGCACACAAATTTTGTAAGCCCGGGAACAAACCATTGTGTGTACGCATCTAGCCTCAAGTTAAGCCAGCAGCTTATTTACGGGTACTAAACAACTTTTAAGCACATATATCAGTGATAATGTCAATGAATGCAAAGGAAATAAACAGTAACTTGACGTATAGTGAATTCATATAGGTACTTGAAACTGCGGTTACAATCTTTTGTCCGTGAATTATTAACGATAAACGATCGTTTACCAATTTCGACCCACTCGAATACTTTCAGTAAAAACTTATAAAACTGTAATTTACGACTTCATTAAATCGATTCGCCCCCCAATTGGACGCCATCACGTAATAATCGAGTAAACAGCCAAATTATTAGGGCACGTTCATGATAAACGTAAATTAAAACTGGTTGCCAAACCAGGTACAGTGGGTCGGTGTGTTTTAATAGGGTCAACCTGATTATTGGTTTAATTCTAGAACAATACACGCTTACTCTTAGAGCGTGGGTGGCTCATTGGTGTGGACTGTTGTCTTCCAATCTGAAAGGTGCAGGTTCCAATCTCGTCACGTACCAATGTATTTCTAACTTTCGAAATTATATGTACGTTTATCCGACGCTCTTATGGTAAAGGAAAACATCGTGAGGAAATCTGCGCACGCCTACGAAGAAATTCACAGATTGTACGTGAAGTCGGCCAATCTGCACTTGGCCCGCGTTGATGACGGGTAGGCTCGCGCCCACCACGTGCTCATTTTACGTCCCCTCGATGGGTTGATGCTGATGATGACACCCCCGTTCGGCTGAAGAGCTGCCTCTTTGCGGTGATCTTCCCTGGGCGATCTGGATAACTATGAATAAACTGCGAGCAAGTGTTAGCCGGTTAGTGGAGCGTCGGTGGCTCAGTGGTGTGGACTGTCACCTTCTTACCGGGAGGGCTGAGGTTCAAATCCCGACACGTACCAATGTATTTTCGAATTTTCGAAAATATATGTACGTTATCCGACGCTCATACGGTGAAGGAAAACATCGTGAGGAAACCTTCATACACGCCTGTGAAAAGATTCGAAGGTTGTGTGAAGTCGTCCAATCCGCACTGGGCTTGCGTAGACGACTAAGGCCTAATCACCCTATACGGGTAGGCTCGTGCCCCTCGGTGGGGACGTTTAATTAGCTGATGATGAAGTGTTAGCCGGTGCCGTGAAAATTGGTGCAAATACAAACCACCAGATGTATAAACACTATCCGTGATACAAAACTTTTGCTGTATTTATTTGAAAGACCAACAGCACTTTACTCTCTCTCTCTCTCTCTTCAACCTATCGCAGTCCACTGCTGGACATAGGTCTCATAGCACTTTACTCGTATAAGTACAATTAAGCCAAACAATTAAAAAATGTAAAGTATTAAATAATGACACACTAACTACTACCAATGAACAGGTATAAACCTTAGGCTTCAAATTATATTGGGAAAAGTCAAATATAAATTACCCCTTTTTAAGGTTTTAAGGGCCGATTTGCAAAAACTTCAATATGCAAGAGTTATTGTTCGTGACAAATAGCCATCATACTTATTTTTAGCTTTCTACCTTGTAAATGTTTAAACTAGTAAAAAAAATTATGTATACATATATATATACATAGGAATCCCCGCCCAAGTTTAAGTTTAGGTTTTGGAGTCCATTTCCAATATATATATCCTGGGGAGGGGATCCTTTGCCCCCCCCCTCACGCCAATTTAGTCCATTTCCCCCCCTCCTCAGGTTTATTAGTCCATTTCCGAAAAATAAATATATATATATATATATATATATATATCACATATAGTTAGGAATCCCTCCCCCTAACTCTTAAAGGTTTACATTATACATATATATATATATATATATAAAGTCCGGTATAATATCCCCCCTTTCCCCTCTCTTTTAAGGCTTTTGGGGCCGATTTCCGAAAAAAGAAAAATGAAAGATTTATTGTATGCGACTTAGAGCGCTCATAGCAATTTTTAGCTTTCTACCTTCTCGGATATGATACTTCCTCCCCTATTTGAAGGGGAAGGGGTTTGGGGTGGATTTTAAAAAAAAACAACAAACTTACAAATAGTCCGCATACCAAATTTCAGCGTCGTACTACAAAATTGCGGAATGTTCCATACAAACTTCCAACCCCATTTTAGGGAAGTGCAGGGTTAAAACGGGACAAAAGTAGCCTTAAACCTATTCTAGGTTACTCTAGGTTAAGTAAGGTATTCTATCAACATACCAAGTTTCAATAAAATCCGTTCAGCCGTTTAGGCGTGAAAGCGTAACAAATAGACAGACCGACAGACAGACAGACGGACAGACAGACAGACAGATACTTTCACATCTATAATATTAGCATGGATTCTTTAAAATATATTTAATAATAATAATAAATATCCACTGGCATTCACACAGCGCCATCTAGCCCCAAACTAAGCATTCGCCTGAAATGTGGATACTAAATAACGGATAAACATACGTATATACTTTATTACTACTACTATTTCTTATTCATCATCATGCTCATTAAACGACCGAGGGCACGAGCCTACCCGTATAGGGTGATTAGGCCTTAGTCGTCCACGCGGGCCCAATGCGGATTGGACGACTTCACACACAACCTTCGAATCTCTTCGCAGGCGTGCATGAAGGTTTCCTCACGATGTTTTCCTTCACCGTAAGAGCGTCGGATAACGTACATATATTTTTCGAAAATTCGAAAATACATTGGTACGTGTCGGGTTTGAACCTCAGCCCTCCCGGTAGGAAGGCGACAGTCCACACCACTGAGCCACCGACGCTCTTATATTCTATTTTTATTGTAAATAAATATTATGCATAGAAAACTGGGTTTTTAGAAACCAGTCTTAACCATTTCACCAGATGGGTCGTCAAAATGGTTTTAGTATTCATTCGATAAGATTTTTTTGTAAAACTACTACTCTACTGTACGTTTAAATTTCCAGAGTACATTACGCGCGTAATGGCATTTTAAATTTGGTCCGCACAACCTCTCATTACTTCGAAACAAAGGCTCGACCATCTGAATAAATTTGGCAAATTATTGTTATTTTGAATCCGGCCCTGGGGCGAAAGCGCCAAAATTATCAGAAGCCGTACTACGGGTTCGGCGAATGAACACTACAATGAAGTGAAGTGATAATATATTTTTTAATAATTAATGTAGTTATTGTTGTAGTAATACCCACCCACCAATCCGCACTGGGACCACGTGATGGGTTACAGCCCAAATTCTCCACAGCAGTGATGTATGGAAAGGCCCTGGACGAATGTTGTTGAATATCGTAACACGCTTCAATAGTTCTGTCTGGCCTAGATTACCGTCAGCCAAGTGAATAAAGCTAGAGTTTGAACATTTGCTGGTATCCTAAACTTATCAAACCTACTTATTATACAAATAAAAATAGGACGTCCATAGCCTAAGGAACATGCTTAATAATTAATAATATAATACTATGAGTAACTCGAAAAGAAATCCAACAACTTCAACTACTCGAGTTTCTTGCCGGCTCTTCTCAAAATCCTACTTATTCCGAACCGGTGGTAGAGTCACAAAAAAATATGATAATAATAACAATTGACAATTCAAAAGTATCTGTAACAGATTTATTTGAATAAAGATTTTTTCTTTCTTTCATGCAAAATTTTTTATTTGTTTAATTATATTTTTCTTGAATTGACCTTACAAACTACAATTGCGTAATCAAATAAAAATAACACAAAACAAGAGACTGAACTAAACTATTTGTCTTATTGTTGTACAATATATTCCTTCACCAGAAAAATGCTTGTAAGTATTATCAAAACATTAGACTATAATCACGCGTAGATCGCTTTCAAAATAAATAGTGACAAATGAATTTTAAAGTGGTAAAATTCGATACCTACGTAGGTATCGAATTTGAGCACTTTAAAACACACGTGTGTGAGAATCCATACTAAACTATAGTCAGCTATTTACGCTTCTAAAATATAATTACATAGTAATATCACTGATAAAAAATACTAAAGTAATATTAAAGTTTAAAATTATCCATAGTAAGGGCCCATAAAGAACCTATTTTCCGTACAAAAGTAATCGATGTGTACGCACGTGATTTAAAACACAGGTGCGGCCGCTTCGCTCAACAATCATAATTGTCTGGTATAATGCCGTCCAAGCAAAAGAATGGAAGGCAATTATATACGTTATCAGTATTCATACCAGTGACTTGATGACCTCATCAATTTTAGTACGGTGAAATTAAATTTACTGCGCCATTTTAAAAAGCTCTATCTTCTTGTTGTGATCGGCGGTGACTCATTGGAAGAGCATCGGTGGCTCTATTCTATTCAACCTATCGCAGTCCACTGCTGGACATAGGTCTCCTCCCCATTATTTGCGCCAGATATCCCGGTCCTCCGCTTTTCTCATCCAGCCTCCACCAGCGACCTTTCGCAAGTCATGTGGCTCATTTGTGAGCTGTTGCCTTCCGGTCTGGAGGGTGCTGGTTCAAAATATATATGATAGGTATTTTATTCAAATAAGAACATATGAACACGTAACATTCGAGAAGATTTGGAAATGACTTGTGTCTTATTGATGTTCTTTAGGCTTTTCGCGTTTGTGTACGCTTTCTATAAGCTTTTTATTACTGCATGTGTATGCATTAATAACTCAGTAAAAGTTAAATAGATCGTTAATTACGAGTATCTCTAAATCCAACTAAGTTATTTCTTCCTTCGCATTCGTAATAAAAGCACATAAAACAAATATATTTATTTCAATTTATCACAATATTTCCTTATTCAGATATTTATAATTTATTCTTCCTTTCTATTATTTATTATATAAATGTGATGATAACCCTTTGTTTACTATCCATAGTTTAAGCTGCTTGCTTTTATTGGGGCTAGATGGCGCTGGGTGAACGAGTTTAGGTCTTAGGTATTCATTTAGTGCTCCTTCTTCCAACTTTTAATTTGTCAAAAGTGTAGGAATCAGGTTTAACGCAAAAATCAGATTTCGCCGCAATGTTTTTAACAACCGGCTATTTGATTTGCTTTTAATGAGTACTAACGTAACTTAATAAGCACAGAGCTGTACTTAGATAGTAATGTCCAACCCGTTATTCTGGTATTCTTTGTAAACGACAGTTGTAGACTTCCTGTGTGTAACCGATATTTTTCCTTGGCTAGTGAAAGTTGGCTTGTTTTATATGGACAGTATATTTTTTATTTATTTATTTTTGCCATATACAAAATTGTAACAAGAGTGATCAATTTGACATTTAATAAATGTATGTAACAAAGTGCACAGGATGCCAGGACGCTCACCTGATGGTAAGTAATACGCCTGACATGACAGAGCGTCATTGATTGAGACCAACAACTGATAGACGGGTCTCGTCACCCGAGACATCAGATGTTCTTATACCAGGTTATTTTACTGGCTACAGTGCCTTCATCCCAAAAGACTCCCCGAAGACTCAGTACCGAGTCTACAGCCTAGTAAAACATGGGAAAACTGCGATAGCTGAAGGGTTAATTAATAAAATTAATATATAAACCGATTGAAAGCTATACCATACAAAACATAGTACAGTAGTAGCTAGCACGTTCAAGTTAGGAAGGTTACTGCTTATTGTGTGTTTTACCCTGCCGCAGGCGAACACTATAGTAGGAAACTTTACAAAAATAGATCCACGATCTGTGCTTTTGTATGAAATGATTGTGTAAGTATAGGTATCGATTTCTGTCTTCGGTTTCTATTGAATGAAATGTGTATGTACCCACTTAGTGTATTAATTTCTCATGTAAGTGACTGTGTGGTTTTTAATGAGAAAATAAATATTCTTTAAACTTAAGGTTGCTCTAAAAACTTATCCAGTCCCTCCTTGTTGAAATTTACGCTAAGCAGATAGTCAGGGCTACTTTTCAAAAATAAGTATATAACATGCATCAATACACATTGGGCTCGAATGGTGGATCACGGGATTTACAGGCCAATATAAGATACACAGGTTTGTGCTTATTTAGTATAAACAAGTCCATTATAAATAAATAAGTGTCAAATAGTACTTCGCTTTGCACTGTCCTAATACACTAGAAGCATGTCAATGCAGTTTAAAGTAAAACCTCGTACGATAAATAGACGTTAAAAATAAAATACATATAACAACAAAAATATAAAAACATGCAATAACAATAATGAGAAATGTAAGCAGCCGAACAACGGTTTATAAATTGTGTTATAAACTGAATTAGACCGGTCCTCGGCGTCTTATCCAGATAAGTGTTTAATAGCTAAAGTCTAAGTCTGGACATTCTAGCTCATTTTGTTGTATCTATAACGACCGTTTTGTCTAGCCACAATGACTGCTAAGGTGCATTGGACACGCCAATCTGCAGTTATGCCCGTCGCCCCTGGGGAATGCAGTTGTAATCAGTTGTAACAATGCAGTCGAATGTTGTGCTGGGTGCAAGTTTTGCATATGCAATCGTTAGACAATGGACATCGCTTATTTTATAAGGTAACAATAAAAATAATACTTTTGGTTTGGTAGATGATACCGAAGTGATTTCTTCTTCCTAGAAGCTAAAAGATAATTACACACCTAGCACACATGCATCAACACACACACACACGATAGCACACGCGTTTAATAAAACTATGTTGTAATTGTATCTTAAAATTCACTTTTTCACACTTGCCTCTAGTGCGAGTTGTATTATATCATTTTATCTATTTACATTCGAATTAGGAGATTTGCGTCTCTTATCGTAAATCCTAATTTGTATTAACACATTCAAAACAAACAATATAAAGACATCACTCGATAAAACCAGTAGATATCCGATAATATTCCCAAACATGTCAATAAATAATTACGACCATTTAAATTATGTAATAAATTAATAATTTAGGAAAAAACACCAAACACTAACAGGTTATAAAAAATATCGACTGGAGGGCAATGATCTGTAAAAATAACATAATTTCTGTAATTCCAGGGCACAATCTTAGAGATATAATTATGTGATAACATAAAACACGTGATCATACAATTATTAGTGTTAACATAATAGCAAGGTATAAGATTTTCATAAATTTTAATAAATACTTTAAAAATATAAACATTAATATTAAAAACCTGAATAATTTGTCAAGAAGGTAATACGTTCATTAACTTATATTTTGACCAAAAGATAACCCAATGTAAAATGCCATAAGTCAATTACAAACCAAAAATTCACTGAACAACTTATTTTTCTGCTGATGAATCAGTTTCTGTGAGGTATGTGGTTTTAGCTTATGCAGCCTGCAGTAATATGACTTGACTAACGACGAACAAACGAGGCCTGGCGTGTGCCAATATGCATTTCATCAGCCAATTATAATCTTAAACAACCACTTCTCGCGAAGGCTTTCCAGATGGCGGATGGATTCCCACGCGGCACCATCCCTAGCAATCGACATCTATCTGCTACCCGCTACCTTACCTAACCTAACCAGGTTATCAGATCATCAAGTTAGGGGTCGGCCAGTACTGAACTGCGATTAATCATATAATTCCTATAGTTCGTACTTGAAATAAGGATGATTAATAATCAGGAGCATAATTCTCAACTTTATTAAAGTCATGTTCTAACTTACTCCTGTATATAGTAAAACACTGTTCCCGCTTCTAAATCGACATTACATTATTCCGCAGAACACATCATAAATACTCATGTGAAAGTCACAACTAAACACAACGTTTTGAGTGTTAAACTAATGCCACATAAATTTGCGGACCCTACACCCGTACTAAATGATGACGCCTCAGGCGAGACTTACTCTGCAACCTGTTTTGTCTACTTGTCTTCTTCCATCGCAACATCAACAGAACAAGTTTCATCCTTATCGTCACTATTATTAAGTTCATTTTGAGCAATTGCTTTATATAAATGTTTTTCATTTTAGCCTATTACAGTTCTATTTCTATCATCCTTAGCAATTTCAACTCGTAAAGCTCAAATTTCATCTGCACAATATCCCTTTACGTCCTTTGTTTTTAGAGCTACCGGTGCTGCCTTTGCACGGTAAGTTAGTTGAGAATTTATGCCTACAATGGAATCAGCAAGAAATGGGTTCCTAGCCTGGAGGAGAACAGTGGTTAAGTTATTGCCTAGTGGCGTTACTCGCTCAGAATCATTCACTATCTTTACATCTGGCTCGATTTTGATATGCTTTACAACCAGGGTTGGGCCACTGATTTTCTTCGGTATAATGACGTCTGATTTATGGAGTCTTATGAGGAATTTGCATGTTCGTCTGATGAGGTGAGTTTTATATTACACCCACTATCTATTATTTGTAATTCTGAGTACGAACTGATTCTTTGATTTTACTTTATTGGTTTTAAAGTGAATTTAATTTTTATCTGCAAAAAATATTAGTGTTAACGTTTATCTTTTTATTTAAAATGTATTACGAATTTACATTACTTATATATTAATTTATTTTATATATGAACAGCACAGTAAACCCAGTAAAGTTAAAACGAGATACAATTGATTAAATCAATGTAGTTAATAAATCAGTGTAGTTATAAACATCTCATGAAGTTAATACACTTGTCAAAACATACTTCTTTTAAACAATTAACCTTGTCGATATATAACATGCACCATACATTTTCGATGTGTCTGTTATATTTTTATGCTTTTAGCCTGCCTTAGACGAATAAAATTATCGTACAGACAGTTGGAGTCTTAGAGTATCAATAACCTTATATATATACTCTAAGGTTGGAGTTCTATTGTATCTTGGTTCCTGGCGGTCAGCTAAAGGAAAGCACACCTCTAAATATTTTAGTCAGACACTTGACACATCATCGTCATGATCAGCTTATTAAACATCCCACCGAGAGGCACGAGCCTACCCGTAAAAGGTGTATAGGCCTAATCGTCCACGCGGGCCTAGTGCGGATTTCACGCACTCCTTGAATCTCATTACTGGCGTGCCTAGGTTCCTCACGATGTTCCTTCACCGTAAGAGCACATGACATATGCATAGGTTTTTTCAAAGTCTCCTTAATTTTCAATTAATCCCCTAAACGGTATTAAAATCAGCACTAGCTCTTATCCAAGTTGAATTAAATTGTTACACGCTCAAAATTAATTATGATCCGTTTCTTATTAAACAATCCGTGGTGCAGAAGAAGTTTAGTTTAAATAACAGACAATCTTCAATGAAACGGTCCCTAATCTATCAACAAATGTCTATGGCAGACCATTAATCATAACCTTGGGTTATTCACATCGATTTCATTCATTTACAGACCGAGTAACTAGTCAATAAAACATTATATAACTATTTTAATTGCTTTAATCAGGGTTAGGGATACTAAGGATAGATGTTGTTCTGATTAGTTGTCGACAACTATGTTATTTTTTAAATCGAAGATTTGTGATTTAGGACAGCCATTGTGGTTTATAAAGTGTTTATAGTGACGAATTAACCTGCTGTTAGATGGAGGAGAATTAGCCAAGGCTGCGCATCCCATTCAATTATTAGTGATTAACGTCACAAATTTCTTCCCTGACGTTTTGATTGCAGAAAACGCGCCATTAAATTGATTTTTAATTACATAAACCCTCATTGGCATCCCTAACACAGAATAACAACAGACTCGGCCAGATTTCCCGTATTGTGGCTGACAAACGTTGTGCGCAAGATGATTTGCATAGCAGATCGTTTATTAGGTTTTATTCTAGGTCTATTCTAGTACTTAAGTGGGAAGTTGCGACAAACGCGGCCAGTCGCGGTGCAGTTTATTATAGTGCTTTGTTGAACTGATCGTAATAGATTTTAATTTAGTTTCGTCATTCATGATTCTATAGGTACATTTTGTATTGAACCTTTAGACAATGAACTTATTGTTAAAATTAAATGCTTCTACGAGAATTATCGTCCACCTGGAATGGAATGACTTCTCTTTGTAAAGGATTAAGTGCATTGCTTGTGGGTTGCTCCCACTTGTTTGTAATTTTAAGAATACTCCACGAGTGAGTGCAGTTGACTTGGGTTGCAACGTATGCGTGCATAAAACTAAATATATGTTTTGAAATAAAATAATTTATTAGTTGTGATTAATAAAAGTCATTCCTGATTAACCACAAAACACAAAAAAAATCTTGAGTCAACTTTTTCAGAGTTGTCAATTGGTGTATTGCTGTGTGAAAACGCAATATTCATCACCTCTTTTTTATCAAGAACCATTTCCATGCTGCCCACCACACATTTTATTTGTAACCACTTTTTGACTTTGTTCCAAGGCGAAAATGCACTCCAAATAAAATTATAGACCAGTATAGGAAGAGCATAAATCACAGCCTACATTACTTATCCGGGAGCCGTCTGTGCCAACATTATAATATATTTACAAGCTATTAACGAGAACATTATTTACGATCGGTAGACGCCATTATGTTATAAGGAAATAGTGATGACAATTTGTAAATTGTTTTTATTAAAGTCGTGAGAATCTTTTGCCGAGCCTTGCCGTCTTTTTTTTCATGGACGACAAAACTATTTAAAAATATTTCCCACCAGAGATAAAAATCGAAATTTAAGCCATCTACCTGCCGCTTAAATGAATAAATTAATTAAAGCTCCTCTTCTGAAGAGCTAAATTGATATAATAAAGATCTTTATAAAAAAACATTTACAGTGAAGGAAAACATAACGAGGCAACCAGCGCACGCCTTCGAAGTGATTCAAAAGTTGTGCGTGAAAATGGGCTAATCCGCACTGGGACGCATCGTGCGCATTGCATGGTCTACTAAGGCTTATTCATGCTCGTGCCCCACAGTGGGGACATAATGAGCTGCTGATGATGATGATAAAAACATAGGTAAGAAAGAATAGAATTTTTCCCGCCAAACAATCGAGCGGATGATAGAATACCATCTAACAATGTATTTCTTCCAATCGGAAATTGTATACGAAGCCGCGTTATAAGTACACCGATAATGGTTATCCCCGCAAACGCACCTGTTATTACACACAAGGAACCTGAATTACGCGTAACCCGATATTGTGAATAGATTGCTTTAATTCCCAACTCGAGCACGAACATAGATCATAGATTAATAAACCACAGAGGGTACACTTTGTTTGTACGTTATCTGATGTTGAGTTGACGTGTCCATTTGTTCAGCTATTTATATATGTAAATGATTATAAACTTGTATTCTTGGCTTGAACATATGTTTGAATTTAATGTTAAAAAATCATCTTAAAAAGGGATTTGCTTAAAACCCTTATTATATGTATAGTCTCCAGCCGTTATCAAGGTTAGCATGCTTCGTTTGATCATTTCCAATTATGACAAATCACTATGGTTAATTAATTGCTTGGCAGGATTTAGCACGGGCCGGTGAGTTGAACTTGTGTTCCATTTATAGGCTCAGAGTAACTATTTTCACTTCCGCTATGTAATAAACTCCTTTATATATTATTCTTGACAATTCCCTTCTGTACATTAATGAATGATGTATAGCTTGAAAAGTAATTATTATTTTAATAATCTTTTTGTTTGAGATTGCGAGCAATTATGTGGATGCTATTGGCAATTTATTGTGGAAGACTATACTTACAACGCGTCTAACGCGCGCTGGAAAAATTACGAGACAATTCCATGGGGTCTGGATACGCCCCTGCAGGCCTGAAGATACTTGAAACTGTGCTTACATAACTTTGTTTATTTGTGCAAAAAATATAAATGGATTCGATCTTTAATGTATCGCTTGGGATGAATTAGCAATGAAGTTATTTGCAAGTGGACTAAAATAACCAACATAAATCGCCAGAACAGCGAGTTGAAGGAGCAGTGGTCACGTGTATTGACGAAGAACCGATGGCCGTTGGAGCAGATTGCAGGTGTGGAGATGGCAAACATAGCGTAGGACGCCCTCTAACCCGATGGCGCGACTTGCGAAAGTTCGAAAGCTGGATGAGAAAAGCGGATTCAAAAGAGAATAAAGAGTTTTCAAATTTCAATATAACGCTATAGTATGTATTATATGCTGAACTCTGCCAAGCAAAATTTTTCGCTGCTTTTCGCTGAAGGTGCATTATCAGGCAGGCGAATAGGCATTTACTGATTTTTAAGTCAAAACAGCGAAACTCGACTAAGCGAAACAATGGTGAACTTTTGTAGGTATTTATGGATTTTAATTTGTTTTATAACTATCTTTTCTATTATGAAAAGTTCTAATTTATTTCTTGTTGATTTTGTAGTCTTACCGATATATTTTTTTATCATAACTTTTGTACAATAAAACCTGCGTTATCTTATTTCATTTTTCATTGGTAAGGCATTTCAGAAGTAATTTTTCTTTTTATAGACAATCCATACAAACTATTAAGTGTGTGTACCTAAGTTATAAAGTGGTATTATTCACTGTTTATGTTTTGAAATCTCCTACTTACTTGCTTTGTAGCTGTCTAGACCCATAGATAATAGTCATTTTCAAAGTTGTATTTGATTTTGTATATTATTTTATATCATTACCATAAGATTGAAATTTTTTGTATACGAATTACGAGTTATCTAGCATCACTTTCTAAAACATAAGGAACTGTTTATCAGTGAGTGTTTCGATCTGGAGGTGCAGGTTCAAATCCCGCCAAGTATCAATGTGTTTTCGAATTTCCGAAATTATATGCACGTTTTTCCGACGCTCTTACGATGAAGGATAACATCGTGAGAAAACCTGCGCACGCCTGCGAAGAGATTCAAAGTTTGTGACTGTTGTGTATGAAGTCATCCAATCCACACTGGCCCGCGTTATGGGAAGGCTCGTGCCCATCGGTGGGGACGTATAATGAGCTGATGATGACGAAGGATTTGTTTATAAAAGGCCACAAGACTGAACCCCAGCATCGCATGCCAATTTGAAATGGTGCTTCTAAACACTTAGTACGTACGATCTACAGATCGAAAAGGTGTCTTGGAAAGTCTGACACTAAGGTCAGTCTAAATATCCATTGATTTTGATGACAAGAAACGAAGTAGATGATAAAACCCACTCGTTACTAAGAAGATGGCTTACTGTCGATTTTTATGTTACTACTGCATTTTTATAGACAGAATAAAAGCAAGGGTTAACTTAGTGGTATACTCGATACTGAGTCGTCTAGGTAGGTACCACCGCATTGCCAGGTATCGTCCCGTCAAATAGAAGTGTTATGTACTTTTGTATTTCAGGATAAGGGAGCAGCTAGTGAAATTACCGGGTATAAGAAACATCTGTTGTCTCGGGTGAGGGGCGCAGTGCTTGATGAAGAGTAATAACTGTTTATCTGTTGTTGGTCTTCTCGAATGCCGCTCAGTCATGGTCAGGCGTATCACTTACATACAGGTGAGCGTCCTAACCGTACTGGCCACTTCGTAATATAATAAAACCGTGGCGGTAGTACCAGCTCTTTACCGATCGCAATCACTTACTCCTAGTTTTTCCTAAGTGGCCCCGGTCGGTTGTCGCGAACAGTAGCCGTTGTTATTACGCGGCACATACCTACACGCGGGTGCGTTGACTCCTTTTAATAGTATATTGCGTACGCGCCGGTATTGCGCCGGGTTTACATGACACCGCGATGACAGATAACGTATGCAAAAGTCGCAAATGCCTCCGTGGTCTAGTGGACACATCGTTTAGCTCCTTAGCCAGAAAGTCGTGGGTTCAAATCCTGCGGGGAAATGTTTGTGCTATTTTTTCCAGTTTCCGTGGCTTGGAGAGCACGTTAAGGACGTCAGTCCCGGTTATAATCTTAGGGTGGTAGTCATTAATACCCACCAATCCGCATTAAGCAAGCGTAGTGGGTTTCGCCTGTGGACTGTGCCCCTCAGAGGGCCTTTATAGACTGATGATCTCTCTCTAGTTTCTTCCCAAGCAATTTCGATTCCTTTAATTGAAAGATACCTTTTCTGTGCCGAATTTTCCACGTTACCAGATAAATTTGATGATGATGATTATTTTATGAGTGATTATTGTTAAGGTTTTGGTTTTTGTGGACCAGTCACGTATGTCCAAGAACTGATGGTCGTTGGAGCAGACGAGTTCTGGAGTGGTGACCACGTCTTCGCAAGCGACAACCGCCAGCCCGATGGACGTAAGACTTATGAGAAGTCAATCGAGGAGGCTGAATAGGAAAGCGGAGAACCGGGATATCTGGCGTCCAACTGAGTAGTTCTATGTCCAACAACGGTTAAAAAAGAAGAGAAGAAAGGTTTTTTAGTGCGGAACCCCAAAATCCTTTACCACGGTGAAAAATCCAGCCGCATGTAAGCCCACCCGGAATAAGGAAAAGATTGGCACATCTCAGCTACCGTTGCCCCGAGCCAGTCTTAGGTAATCACACTTATTATGTATGTATTAAGTGGCGGCGTACCGTGGCTCGATTAGCACATAAGTGCCCTGCTATGTACCTGATTATACGCACACACCGGTGGATTCTTTCCGTTATTTATTAAGAAACAGCTGGCTGGCAAGATTGAAACATTAAACGTAAGGAATTATGATATTTTGTTTGTTGAAATTTTTAGTTATACTACCACTCATGCGCATTTGTAGCTACAATGAAGTGTTCCGATGACGAACGCACAACGTTGTTTCATGCTAGTACTCTATGAAGCCATGGAATAGGCTGCACAAGTTCTAGATCACAATAACCGTTTCTAAGACCTACCTTTTCTTTTCCATCCTTTAAGACCATTTCTCTTCTGGTAACTGAGTTAAAATTTCATCCCATTTCACATCTCAGTACCAAGAGAAAATCCTTACCGCTTATTCATTGTTGCCACTTATGACTTCTAAATTGAAAGTTGAAAAAATATTGTTACTTACTTTAACAGCCTGTAACATTTCATTGCTGAATTTAGACCTTTTCACGATAATGAAGTAATAAAGGTCGCTGGTGGAAGCTGGATGAGAAAAGCGGAGGACCGGGATATGGCGAAAAAAGGGGGAGACCAATGTCCAGCAGTGGACTGCGAAAGGAGATAAAGAGAGAGAATTACTGCGATAGAAGATATATATCCATGTGTAAATATTAAGTACTCCGCGCTGGGAGAAAGCAGTACTTTTGAAAGGTTGAATGAGAGAGTGCTGCTCTTGCTGAATGTGTTGCTCATTCATAATAACTGTATAACTAATAATTTACGGTAAACTAAACAAAGCAAACTAAAATAGCAAATTATTACTGTCACGATGTTCTATTTATTCCAAAGATTTAGTTTGCCCGGCACAATGATATACTGCTTTACATTCAACATCTGTACCACCTCTATTTTACCTACAATGAGTTATTGTTGTTACCAATCTCCATACATTAAGTTCGCAACACGACGTGAGATTATCTGTACGACAAAACCACAGTAGCACGGCTCTCCCTGCTGTTAGATAAAATTATTACATAGTGTCCTGAGCGTAATACGGAGCTGTTATAACCAATGATGTAAAAAGTATAGATTCGTGATATGCTCACATAACAATAGAAAAAAGTGTTCCAAATGCAGAGAGCACACACATACATATTTCGAATGTGCGTACAACTGTCTCTTAGGCGGTTCGTTTTTGAGGCACGGAAGGCGTATCTACCTTTATATATACAGAATATCATTGGTTAAAACCAAAAGATGTGTTTGAAGAGTGGTTGCAACAAGTTTGAGTATAACGTTTAAAGATAATTTCAATCAATTAATCACACTTTTCGACAATGCACAGTCTTCGTGCACAACGTGGCTATGGTTAAAATTCCATGGAACACATATATTTACTTACTAGATGCACCAAATATGTAAGTAAAAACGTGCAGGTTAAGTTGGGTTCGGTCCCAAACGTAGCCGAACTATGACTAACATCCCAATTCAATGATTGCTCTAAAAAAAGGATGTCAGTCGATTACTATCACAGCTTACCCTGTATAATTTGGATTTAAAAATAAATCTGAAATGCCTAGTTATGAATTTACGTCTAAATAACTACCTAGTGATTATCCTCATATTGATAACTTTATTTTTAGATACAAAAAGCTATTTCAGTTTGTCATGTTACCTAATACCGTGACGTCATTACCGTCATGCCACATTTATAAAAAAATGCCGTATTGCCAGATCTAAAAAGTCTGACAACCCTGTTTTGATCAATTTCACAGTGTCGCAGTTAATTATGAACAGGTGTAAACAAAAATGTATTCTATTCATAAGGGGCTAGATGTCATCCCGGAACAACCTGTAATATCCGGGATTACGTAGCCACCCACCCAACGGAGGATAGAGAATTGCGTGTTCCACAAGCTTATAAATCCTTACACAATACGCTCGGTTATATTTCCAGAGATAGCGTAATAAATGATGTAACAACAGGATCCTGTTTATTTGTCAGTTGTCTTGGGTACAATAATCGCTGCTTACTTGTACTTTGTGTACTTAGTGATCTACATAGAGCTGTTATTGTTTTCTTTACAATAAAAAAATAACACATTAGCAATGTTATTTTTTTTTGCTAAAAGTAGTCAGTAAAACAAATAGTCTCATGAAGCAACTATTGCCTATAATAGACCCATAGAAGTCACCAAATTTTCGTGGATTGCTTGACAGAACGTACCATGGGCAAATGAGGTTAATTTAATCACGAAGAGCTGTGCGTGTGTGTGTGTGTGTGGTGGTGTGTGTGGACACCATAAACTACGTATAAACTTGCTTTACCCGATGAAAACTTCCAGCACTAGTGATAAGAAACAACACAAGCATTTGAGGTTGATTTTTGCGTCACAACGAAACATTGTATAAATATCAAAACTATTTTTATTATTGAAGAAAACATGTGTAGGTATGCATACAATGATATTTGTATGAACATAAATAACATTTTCATTGACAAATTCACATTTGTATCACAAATAGAAGAAAAAATACAAAAGACAAGCGTCAACTTACTATCCTGATTGACATTCTTTGGTGATAAAATGAGTCTGTCAATTTGTCAACTGAATCCATTAATTGTTAAGTTCATTACCAATATAACTCCATTCTCTGTGGTCTAGTGTTATAGATGCTGCAAAGCGGAATCGAAACTCTGATATTATGAGACTTAGTTTGATTGTTTATCAATTAAAGATTTGTACAAAAACAACTTTATAACTTGAAGCTAAGACTTCACTACTTGTTGGTATCTCTTAGCAACACATGTTACTGTCAATGTATTAGGTAAATGTCTTGTAATCGGTCCCTAAATAAATAAATCCTTCACCTACTCAACAAGCACACTGAGATATAAACACCTAGCTTAGCTCGCCTATTTCAGTTATATCAAAGCGATCTAGTGATAGGGTTTAAATTCATAAGGTTGAGTTGCGGTTTTATCAACTCTATATAAACGATCGATTGCAATTAGATCGTCAGGACAAGTGTCGCGGACTTGCTCCCTTGTTGAGCAACACCGGTCGCGCGACGTCGCCCATATTTTTAACTTGCAGTTTACAATCTTTTCACTGGGAATAAATACTTAAATGTAATGTCGCAATAAGTTAGTAGCATCTTATGTTTCACCTGTCGCTTAAAGTTTACGTAGATAACAGTAGAGTTGGTAATTAACGATTACTTGGTGGTAGACTCGGTACTGAGTCGATTAAATAGGTACCTACCACCACAGTGCCCGCTGTGTTCTGTGTTTCGGGATGAGGGTATAATTACCGGGTATAAGAGACTTAACATCAGTCATCTCGGGAGACGAGGCAGAGCAGGGTTTGACGGAAAATAATGGCAGTTACTATATTTATTTCCACAATGCTCATTTTTATATACCACGACCACAATGACAATCGGGATGTTCTGAGTTCAAGATGAAATCTTGTGATTTCATCTTGAACTCAACTATCGTTGTAAATATCTACGTACCCAGTTCTTGATTTTGTAGTACTTGAAAATGACATTATTTTGGGTCAGTTAATAATCCAACTCAGTAGCGTCATAGACCATAGTACAGCAACGTCATGAAAAATTATGGAATAATATATTTTTTAAAACCTTATGTAAATGTAAGTGTAGCTGTAGACCCCTCAGTCCACATACCTATAATCCCTATTAAATGTTCTCCTATCACAGCTCAGATTAAATAAATCGAACTCATTCCGATGCATCGTGCGCTTCTGAGCCGTTAAAGCTCTCAACAATACCAAACAATTGCAAATACAACGTTTTATCGGTGGAATTCTAGGAGTGCATTTCGTTCGGGGATCCGTGCGGCCATATCGCACCTGCGCAGCGGAATATTGGTACAAATTATTCCCTCTCGAGATAATGTATTCGATTCCGGCCTCGCCGATGGCATCGTTCACGCGAGCTTCGGATGTTACGGACGTTTTGGCCCCTACCATTGGTTGTATCTTTCGTGTAGATTCAGTTGGCCATACGTCATATTTAGTTAGAAGGTTCAATCGTCAAGTCGAACAACTATTGCAATGATATCGAAAAAGATTTTCTTAAGGTCCTCTTTCTTTCGTCTTCATTTAAGAGGATCTAAAACACACACAGCCTACATCTTGCGTAGCAAACGTGGTTGGACTTTTAGGTTCACTCTCTCTCTCTCTTCAACCTATTGCAGTCCACTGCTGGACATAGGTCTCCCTTATTTTTGCGCCAGATATCCCGGCCCTCCGCTTTCATCCAGCGTCCACCAACGACCTTCCGCAAGTCGTCGGTCCATCGGGCGTCCTATGCTACGCTTGCTAAGACGCGGTCTCCACTCCAGAACTTTTCTGCTCCAACTTTTACGTTCAGACAGGATAAAATACACAGTAAAAAATTTGACCTAGAAAATTAAGCGCTCGAAAACTAAGAGATGCCTCTTAAGAGAGCACATTTTTTTAACAGAGTGTTTTCAGACATTTCCTACTATGCACATAATTTTGTGGTGTAAATTTAAATAAGGCTACGAATAAAAGCTTTCCTTGCATATTTTTCCCACTATTTCTTTAATCTTTTAACAAATATAACATGTTGCAAATAAGGAACAAATAACTGACATCGTTCTAACTTTTATTAAGGAAAACACCTATTAACGTATATTAAAATAAATTGGATACCGGTAGCTTCGAGAACAAGTAGTAATATAGAAGATTCGCACTCGATATTCGTAGTATTCGGCCGATGGTATCAGGCCACGACGAATACTTGTTGTTTTGAACGAAAACTGTCACACATCGACAAATGGCGATTTTTTATTTGCTCTGCAACATTGTTGTCATGCTTACTTAATTGGCTGAATTTCGATCTCCGAGTGAATAATTAATTGGTTGGAGCGAAAATCTTTGGTATTTATAACTCATGCGTCAGAATTTCTTATCTATAATGTGAATGTTATTTATATTTTGACAAATTGATACTTAATATGCTTTTTACATTACAAATGTCTATTCATAATATTGACGACCCATGTGGAGTCATTTTTAGTAAGCTAACTTGTGATACCTTCACTAAGGGTTCCGGATACGAATCTCGGGCAGTACAAAATTAGCAATTGCACTGTATTTCGATCTTTTTGGTGTATTCGAATAATAGGCGTCATTTGCCACTTATCACTAACCTATTAGATTGATGTCTTTCATCATTGAAAAATCTTATAAAATATTATACAATTAACTATATAAATAAGGTGTCTACGCTCGTACTATAACATAACGTACATGGTTTGTGTGCTTCAACAAATTTTCAAAGTACAATCACATATTTGTTGACAACTTTTGACATAATATCATGTAAAAAATAACCTAAGAAACATAAAAAGCTCAAAAATTATGTTGGCATACCATATTTTAAGAGGTGTTCTCGAAAACTTAGTAATACAAAAACAAGTACAGAGGCCATATTGAAATTATAGGTTTGTGAAATGAAACGGAGGATTTGTTGATCAAACGATCGGTTCGACCGTAACATCGGGAGCAGAGCGTGATTGCTAATCATTACTGGCTTAAAAATCATTGGTATAGTGTGGATAAGACTTGTTCATCACTTTTTAACGTCATTGTACAGTAGAACAACACTTCAGGTGCGAATCTCAGACTACATAGGCAGCATAATCATCATGAAATAAAAAAATAAATAAAACATACATATTTTTTCTGTTATAAGTGTACAGGACGACGTGGACGCCCACCTGGTGGTAAGTGATACGCGTGACCATGACAGAGCGGCATTGAAGGAGACCAACAACTGACAGCCAGTTATTATTCTTCGTGAATGTTAGATCCTTATACCCGCAAATTTTACTAGCCACAGTGCCCTCATCCCGATACACAAATGTACATAATACTCCTGTTTCACGGCACGATACCTGGCACCGCGGTGGTACCTACCTAGACGACTCGATCGAGTCTATCACGTAGTAATAATAACATAACATATACTTTTATACGACTGTTTACTTAAATAAATCTTTTTGTATGTAATGAAATAACTTACAAAAATACTCATACTTCTACGAAACTATTGTCCAGCGCTTTTATCGGCGTATATAAACACAAGCAAACGTTATTTTGCCCCCATTCAGGAGCCCTAAGCGCTTACCGATACCAATATCGATTCTAAGTATTCGCAAAAATCGATTTAAATTTACCATAGAAAATGAAATATTCAACCAGCGTAATTCAGTTAAAGTTCGAGTTAACAGTACCATCGTTAGGTATGTAACATTCTGCATATCAATGGATCAATTGTAATGGCCGATGGGGCGGAAAGGTTCTCGAGTGGCGTCCGCGTAACGGAAAACGAAGCGTAGGCCGACCCCCAACAAATGAACTGATGACCTGGTTAAGGTGGTGGGTAGCAGATGGATGTCAACTGCAAGGGATCGGTCCGCGTAGAAATCATTAGGGGAAGCCTTCGTTCAGCAGTGGACTTTCTAGGTTGTAATGATGATGAATTCTAATGTTGTGTGGGCAGTCCATACAAAGATATCGGTAAGCCGCCCAGCGCCCGCGTAATTCAGTCGCGTACAACACGCGCCGCAAACATACACTTTCATACATACAAACGTACAAACACGCAAACAATAGTGTTTGTGGACCGATCACGTCCATCCGGCAATCATTATTGAGATTATCTTCGATTGTGCCAGTGTGTGGTCGGCGTGTTTGTTTATATCGGATTGTATATACGGATTTAATAAAGCTATCTATGACTACGAACTTGGTAGCGTAATGGGCAATCATTGAACTCATGCGCAGGTATTAAATTTCATACTGAGCGATTTCATTTTGCTATGAACTACGCGTAGTAGTCTTCTACGTTGTTTCTTACGGTGAAGAATGATATTTTGTATATATAAAGGTAGATACGCCATCCGTGCCTCAAAAACGAACCGCCGAGGAGAGTACAGTTTGTACTCTTTAGGTTTAGGTAAATGTACTCTCATTCGAAATATGTGTATGTGTGCTGTCACTGCATTCGGAACACTTTTTCGATTGTTTTGTGAGCATATCACGAATCTATACTTTTACATCATTGACGGTGAAGGAAAACATCGTAAGGAAACCTGCGCACGCCTGAGAAGAGATTCAAAGGTTGTAGGTTAAGAAGTCCAAGCCGCACTAGCCGCGTGGACAACTAATGCCTAATCACCCTATACGGGTAGGCTCGTGCCCCTAGGTGGGGACGTTTAATGAACTGATGATGACGCGTAGTAGGTAAACGAATGTATATCATCAACCTATAACGTCTCGCTGCAGGTACAAGGCCTTACCACTAGTTCCCACACAGCATAGCCATGGGAAGAGTGGGCCGTAACCCACCATGCAGTCCAATGCGAATTGATTGAGCAGAGTGTGTTACCGGACTTTAAAAAGAGAGAAGGGAAAAAGGAGGAATGGAGGATTTTGGCCTCTAGAATTCTAGAAGTGATTCTAAATATGTTAATTATCATCAGCTTTTGTATGTCTGCACCAAAGGGCACGAGCCTACCCGGCCCATTGCGGACCGGCCGACTTGTGCACAAGAATCCTCATAATATTTTGTACATATAATAAGGTATTTTTAACTTATTTAGTGCTATAATAAAAGCTTTTCATAGATTATTACAGATCAATAATCTTGAATCGCATAGGTCTAATCTGCAAATACATTACGATTTGCCGTTGACAATCTTTCGATATCGACGCAATCTGCCACAGAAAAGGCCTCCATTTACATCCATTGTCGCCGTTTCTAAAGGCCTTAATATCTCTAATGCAGAGATTTCTTTAACACTTTCTTTATGGAATTTTCGCAATAAACTTACGCCAGCTTATAGGCGAACTTTTTTGGAATTGTCGCTTTTAAAAAGCATCTCGTAAAGATTAAATTCCTATAAAAATATTTAAATATCGTCATCAATATGTTGGGAGGACAAACGCTGCAGGCAGGATACCCTTTGTGCACTTCTTGATTGAATATCGCATGCACTATCGTAAAGTTGAATCGATTCTCGCAAATACTAAGAATCGATATTGAAATCGGTAAGCGTCAGCGCTTACTCTTGAATAGGGGGCAAAATTGCGTTTTGCCCCCTATTCAATTCAATTCAGCAAAACTGGATATACGAGTAATGTAATCAAACTATACGAAGAATTTTTTTTTTCATTAATAATAAAGTAAAGGTATTTACAAATTAGAACTTAAGTGAATAGTTTCGTATAAGTCTAATGGTGACTAAACTTCTGAGCTAGCAAGCAACTGCTCTGTATATCATTTTATGGATTAATCACAGGTTTACAAGAGTCAAAGGCGTCAGTGGTATTCCCTTAATTGCTTTTAATAACGAAATCATCGACCATACTATCTATAGCTATACATAAGTTAGCTATAATAAGTTTTATTGGTAAGTATCTCAGTCACGCCATCTCTTTAAATAGTTTCCAAATCTTTCTAATGTTTTAGTTTTATTGATTCGAAAACCGTTTACGAAAACAAATTCAAACGGTAGAAATTCACAATTAGCATTCTTATTTCAACATCACTGTCTCAAGTCGGTAATATCGGTAAATTATCATCGATTATCAACGGTCATCTGCATCATGAGGCGTTCTAATGGTCAATAAGAATGAAACGGTCGACCAACATTGACGATTTTCCGCTCATTGAATAGAAATGGGTCGTTATACAGCTGTCATGAAGAAGGATTTTTAAAAATGAAAACGATTTAACTTGATTTAGGTCAACATAATAAGTCAAATTTAATATAGTGTACTGTAATACGTATACGTAATACGTATATTTGTATGCACAATTAAACAGTATTATACCATTTCATTTGTATATTTCATAATTGGTTGTATCATGTACGCTACTTATTTTATATAATATTACAGTTTAAATTTTGTGTGTCTGTTCTTTTAGTATAGGTATCTACATTTTGACTGAAGAGTGAAATTACTTTGTACTGTGACGTCACATGTTAGCAACTACTTTGTGATACCTTCTTCGAGGTCACTGTTCTACAAAAGTTGTCACTACAGATCAAGTGGGTTGCTTGCTTGATTGCTAACTAATTTCACCTCATCAGCCTCGGAGCTTCGGTGGCTTATTGGTGTGGACCTTGTGTTCATAAATCTGTGGTATAGACTGTCGCCTACCGATCTGGACGTATATAGGCTAATGATGATAACCACGAGCCTGAGGTCTTGCAAATGTTCATGGGCAGCGGTTTTACTTACCATCAGGTGAACTGTATGCTCGTTTGCCTCCTGTTCAATAAAAAACACCAACATCGAGACTACTTAACCACGAAGGCAGTGAATAACTTACGGATACTGATTATTGAATTTCCATTAAAAAAGTCTTATCAAAAAATTTGTCCAACACCATAGTATTTGATAAACAATCGTTATAATCCGTGAGAATTTACGGCTAATTTCCACCAGCTGACGGCCGGTCTTACACACTACCATACTTAATTATGATTTCCATAATGACATATTTTGTGTTAAGCCACTCAACGTGGGAATGTTTCCGATCCATGTTGACTAGTGTGACTTTGTTTTCAATTTGTGTAGGACAAATTTCACTACATCTTTTTATGTGTTATTAACTTTGCGAAACATGTTTATCTTGCATTTAAATCATCGAGAACAATACAAGCATAAATTATTTTATTCACACTAATGTTTGCACGAGTATCCAACCGGAACCTTTGCTTTAGAAGCTAACTGAGTTTCAACTTATTTCACCAAAAATATATATTATCCGTTTGACAGTAATGCCCGGCGATCGAACCCGGAACTCTTGGTATAGTAGCCAACGTCTCGACCATTGCACCACATGAGCCATAATCTTCTCTGTCTGCCCCGCTGAGACTGACAGTTGACAGAAGATATATTTTTACCAACGACACAAAATCAATAGAGAGTTCTTTGATTAGAAAATTAGTTCAAGATGGCGTCTAAGGCTAAATGGAGATAACACCTTTAAAGATCTCCATGAATATGGGTATTGGTATAAAAAGTTCGAATAGTAGAATCATCTTTAGTACATATCATCCCAGCGCTGGAACAGGCAATCCACACAGAACGGCTATGAAATGTTTGTTTATCTGTGGGTGGACTTGCAGAATAATATCTTCTTGTGGGAGAAAAAAGTTAAACTGGGGAAATGTTTAAATATTACTAAACGTTTATCCTACGTCTATGTGAAATAACAGGCACCGCAGTGAAAGGCAGATGCATCCAATCTACATAGATTACGCGTGTAAATACCTCTTAGCTAACAAAGCTTTATGATTATGCTAATCTGAATGTTATCAGCATACGAACCGTTAGTTGACTTTCAATTAATTTTGTACACATAGGAATCGTATTCAATGCGAAGTTCAAAACTGAATAAGTGTCCTTCCTCGTGGAGATTAAATATAAAAAAGAAAATACATAATGCATTCGAAACCTTATTATTTCAAAGTTCATAAAAAGAAACGTTTCACGGTGTTAATATTTTGCAGGAACTAAATAAGGAAAGGCGAAGACCGTCTCTGGCGCAAAACGGAGAGGACCTATGTCCAGCAGTGGACTGCAACAGGTTCAAGAGAGAGAGTCCTAAGAAGCACAATTATATTTTAAAAGCATAGGTATAAAAACCAAATTAAATACCTAACCGCGCAAATCTAAAGCAACCAACAAATACTTAAGAAGCATAGATAAATCTAACTCGCGAAGACGCCCATTCAATCTTCTGGGTGATTGATGACCAAAACACCGAACGGGTGACCGAATGGAATCGATTTAGTGGGCAAACAGGTCATTTGCATATGTATGGGAAACGAATGTCTTGTGTGACATTAGATGCTCACAACATCAAACGATTCCCTTTTGTATAAGTACTTTCTATGTTAAGTTAAACGAATACCGGAATACCCTAAGGTCATAGAAAGAAATAAAGCATTTTGTTAATAAAAAATATACAATAAGTAAACACACAGGCTTTACAGGTATTTCTTTCAAATAATTATAAGCCTCAGCTAACGACGCTTTATAAACAAAGGCGTCTCAATAACATCAATAAATACTGATGATGATGATGACTATATATTTCAATTACAAGAATATTTAGAAAATAAATTTCCTACAGCTAATTTAGGGAGCCCTCTGATGGACTCAAGGTCCACTTTAATAGTTTTGCCATAATCCCACATTTTATTTTTATCTTACGTATGTCAATAGCTTACCAGACTTGATCAAGGAATGTGATATTTACCAATTTGCCGACGATACATGCTTGTTGGCATATGGTGATAATCCAAATATTGCTATACAAAAGCTTCAGACAGATTTTAATAAGCTAGTTGCATGGTCACACGATGCCGGGCTAGTCCTCAATGTAATGAAAACAAAATTAATGTATATTAGTACTAGTCAAAACAGAACAAAATTTGATGGAAAATTAATAGCGCATGATCATAACTGTCTACATAATAACTTCAAAAATATTGATAGAACTGTTTGTAACTGTGAAGCAATCCAGCTAGTAAATAAGCACGTTTACCTAGGGCTTGTAATTGATGACCGTCTAAATTGGAAGGAACACATAAATGTTGTTTGTGATAAACTAAGAGCCATACTTGCTAAATTTTCTATTATTAAATATAAAATACCTTATCAAACACTTCTTATGCTATACAAATCACTGGCAGATTCAGTAATAGGTTACGGACTCTCGAGCTATGGTAGAACATTTAAAAGTCACTTAGACCAAATATTCAATTCAAATAAGAATACTAAAAACTATTATACCGAACAATATAAAAAATGAGCTTGTTGAAGATAACGATAAAATATTTACATTTTGTAAAGTTCTTCCCGTACACAAAAAGGTCCAATATATATTACTAGTAGAAGAATACTTTAACGAAACCTTAAAAATCAATAAAATACGTAACCCACTTAAAATTAGCACACGTAGCGATAAAATACAAAACCTAGAATTACCTGAGTACAACAATCTATACGGTAAAAGAAGATTACAATATATTGTACCATCCCTAATAAACAGTTTGCCAATAGTTATAAAAAATGGTATAAACCAAAATAATATTAAAACTAGACTTAAAGATTTTTATATATAGGTATATATTAAACATCAATAAACAAATGAAAATAAATAGTACTAAGTATAATAAATAGACAATATAGTTATTTATTTTAAATATAAACATGTATTTTTTTTTTGAACACACTGTATCTGAGCTTTGCATTCTATAAGTTGCGTTGTCAACAAGGATGAACTGATATGCAGAGCATAGCATGTTAGAATGGGACAGATAGCTTAAGTGTCTTTTTTATAATAATTTATGACGTAAACAAGTATGACGATTCTGGTGTACGTCAAAAATTCGAATGAGTTTATGTTTACACCTAACTGTTTGTTTATTGTAACTGTATTTGTATCTTGTATGAATAAATAAAAAAAAAATTGCACGTGTTAATTTTTTTCGTTATTAAATTTAGTTAATTTTTAAACAAAACATCGTATCATCCCTTAGAACAAACCTATAAGTAGGTACAGTTCCAATATTAAATTCATATCATTATGCGTAACAGCATCACAGGATGGGTTATCTAACAATAAATCGTGGTCACTTCCTGCGGAAGGCAGATAATATTTAATTGGCGTGAAAACTCAATAATTGGAGATAAAAATCAGCCGGTAGCCGCTGCAAACCAATTATAGCTAGTGCGGCTTCGCGTCCGTGGTGATGCATCGCCGCAGTAGTGATGAGCATGCGAGTTATCGATAAAAAATTATTTCAATTTTTAAGTATACTAAATATGGAGTCATGCAAACATTCTTTATCGTAGATCAGACTTTTCATGACAATAAATGCTGTTTTTAAAAGAAACATATTTTTAAATTAAAATAAATTGGTTTGCAAATTCTTGATAATGGAAAATTAACATCTATGGCTGTGGACTGTTTCATGTCAAATTGAGTCAAAACTACAGTTATGAACTTACCCCGTAAGTTTCTCGGTGCTGCACGTATTATAATGATTCCTTTTGGTTTGGACACTTGGTAGAAAATATTTTAAATAAGTTGGAGTAAGGCGAAGGGTCCCAAAAGGTTGTTGCAGATTGTGGACAGTTGTGACTCAAATGTAAGTTATCTTTTTACAGGTTGTGGCTGTGATTCCATTGGATTTATTTAGTTGGTAGTTTAGCCGAAATATTCAAAGTGTCAGTTGTATTTCAAACTACCGTCACCATATCTACATAATACATACCTAGTATACTGGAGGTCAAAAGATTCCAGCACAGCCTGTGTCAGTTTTCAATTCGAATGCTGATTGCTGACAACAACACCGTTAATACACTAGCAGGGCCTAAATATGCACTTCTGTGCTTCCGCTAAGCAATTATAGATATCAAAATTACTAGGGATTCGAGAATTTAAATGTGGATAACATCGAGAAAGCCACGTTCGATTTAAAAAAAACAAAAGCTTAAGTAATAATGAATTCGGTAAAAATTTTCTCCGATCAGCAGTAATGTTCGATTAGAAAATACAATGTGAAACTTGGTGTTTCGTTGTCACTATCGACAATCATATAACAGTAAATTTTCACATCACTATTCACGTGCGGTTTTCCGCGGACTCTCGCAGTCCCACTGACAACTCATTAGGCGTGCATTGCCTTTTATTTGTGGCTGACTGTACCAATGTATATGGTTAATTGTTTAATTTGATCCCCACGGTCAGTTTTCACCTTTGAATTTATTATTTGTTTTTCTAAGCACCTTGCCCAGTTCAACATATCAATAGTGAACTCGGATCTTCCGAGAATGTGAATCAATTGAGAGACTGTAGACAGTTGCCATGTGATCCAAACAAATCAGAGGAAATAATATTGGTCACGTGGATGATCTTATGGACAACTCACATAAATTCTACCTTTATAATCCAGTAATTATTTTTAGGAAAAAATATTTAACGTCCTACTACATGGCAAAGGCCTTCACGCATAGCATAGCTAGGGGGAGATTGGGCCTTATCGCACCACGTGGGCCCAATTAGTGTGTGTTAACGACGATGACATACTTAGAAAGTAGTCTTGTGTAATAATAAATATAATATTTTACAAAACAATGTTAATATTACAACAAATATCAAAATACCCATTACCTAAGTTCCAGAACGATGTTCTCGCTGACTTATCAAACTTTAATATCTATTACACAAAGCTCCCACACTTTGACATAGTAGCCACCTTATTTTAGTGCTTGTATAATGCCTAACTCTCATCTAAGTAACCCACTTAGCAAACGACCATCCGGTCATACAAAGTAATTTTCTATCCTCAAAATAGATCTTAAATTTACCTTTGTAGAGTTTATATTCGTTTACTTACTGATTCTTTGATAGTCCAAGCGTAAAGGTTAGCTTCCTATCTATTGACTTGTCAGTGCAAAGTTGTTTGAAATTATAATTGTTGTTTACGACTTATATGTGCAAAATGATATTTAATTAAAGTAATTAAATTAAGATATGATCTGATAGATATTATGGTGCTTATGTGAAAGTGAGTTACAGCGCATTATTTTGCTTGCTTGCTTCCGGGGTCGTAACTTCGTGCACTTATTACAAGTTTGATTGGAACATTACAGGTTGAATCATTAAATTTTCTGGAAGAAATATGAATCTGTGCTTTGGAGGTGACTTTAAGCCATCAATGCCGAATACTAAAAGGGTGGTCGCTACGTATAAACCACGCTGACTGTATATACCTACTCGACAAGAAGATATCAGATACAACAATTGACTTTACAACAACTCCCCACTCAGGTTTTATAATAACCACTCTCTGTAACATTTAAATACAACAAGAACATTTATTCACCATAAAACACAAGAAAAAATAAATCACTAATAATGACATAAAAATATGGAGGTAGCTATACTAGGTCCTAACCTCAGCAAGTGCCACGGAAAGCTTACAAGACCGCTGGAGCTAGTATTCTGGTGGGACCTTTTAAATTACTCGCAGTGTATTTATCTAGATATTAAATCTTTGGAATTTGTCAAATGAATAACTTTGAAAAACATCACCAAAATCTACACTATAATTGTTACTGTCATCATCATCATCAGCTGGGTCGTAATCTGTGAATTTTTCATTAAGACGATATGCCTAATTGTGAACGTCATCGTTTCATTTCTTTGATTTCCTGTCTTATCGGGGCCTTTCCCATGAGTTGATTTGCCTACACCGGATTCTCAGTACAATCACCAACAAAAAACTCTAATTCTTGCCTTACATTAAGTTTCAGATTATATTTTTAACAATTTATTGCATCTATGGCATTGTAAAAATTTATTTTTTTAAGGACGCGATTAAGAATATCGGAATCTAGTTTTTCGTATTTATATAGTAGTGTACCCTTCTGGTACACTCCACAAAAATACTTATTAAAAAAATCAACCTCCCACTTCCAAGGAAACAATCAGGATCAGTCTTTCCCGCACAGCATAGCTATGGGGAGATAATAAATAAATTTGACCATAAAGAAACTCATCAATAAAAAGATTATTAAATTTAGGTGTGAAACAGATAAGATACAAGTGCCATATAGAAATATGTATGATATTAACATACTAAGATATTTGGATGACCCTGGCAGTCTTGGATTCCAACCCATTCCCATATTCTGCAAGAATATACCTCCCATACACCAGGCGCAAAATTTACAACATATATTTACAATATTATCTCATTATCATCCAAAATAGGTCCAGATTCGTCGAACAATGAAGTAAATTTCATTAGGCCAGTACAACGTTCCCACGTGGCAGTACCTTGGTGTTTGCTATAAATAAAGGATTATCTGCAATAATAACTCGGCTCGATTGAACTGAACAATACGCCGGTGGACGAGTGGGCGGATAGCATCGCCCTGGATAACAAATATATAGAGCTGATTATACCTTTGACGGTGGCGTGCACAGATATTATCAGTAGGGTATGCAAAGCGAGTGAAATTTTGGTCAAATTTATTGATCTGTAGTAAATGATGCTGGTGTAGAAATAGTATTTGTTTCATGTTATTTGTTAGCAAATATTCTTCGTCTATGTATTTTTACTTAATAAAAAAGAAATGACTGCGAAAAATGGGAATCATTTAATGTGATAATGATTTTCCGGGTTGTCTGGACGCACTGGGTATGCACTGCCTATTTGCATATATAGAGTGCACGGTACGGTACTAACATTTGAGCTGATTATAACTCGCGGTACACTGCTTGATTAAGGGCAAACGCCACAAATGCGAAGGGTTAAACAATAGTCTTAAAGTAAAGCTCGGATTTAGCAGTTACTATAAAAGTTTAAGTTTAGCAAGAGCTTATCACTGGAGCTTCTTTTAGTAACTGTAGAAAAATAAGGGTGATAGAAATAATAATTTCATTAGCTGAAAATATGATTAATAGTTGTATCCTCTTTCTTGATGATCTGAGCTATGATGGCAATCATTAGCCAACAGCATAAAGTCCATTAGAAATAATTTCGAGCCTACCCGTATGGGGTGTAGGGGGGATTGTCCCAGTGCGGATTAGCCGACTTCACACACAACCTTTGAATCTCTTCGCAAGCGTGTGCAAGTTTCCTCACGATGTATTCCTTCAACGTAAGAGCGTCGGATAACGTGCATATAATTTCGAAAACACATTGGTACGTGGCGATATTTGTAACTGCATCCTCCCGATCGGAAGGCAACAGTCCACACCATTGAGCCACCGAAGTTATGTAAATTACCAAAAAAAAAATAAGTGGCGGTAATATCAACTCTTAAAAAATCCCCCCATGCAGCCTTTGTAATAGCGACTGAGTCTGATTTAATTGTGAGCAGCGTTAATTGGCCATTGTCCGGCGATATTGGCTTGGCCCTACGTGCCCTGTACTCAACTATAGGCTATTGTTTTTTGTGTTCTCCCTTTATGGAATCAGATAGCATAATAGACTGGTCCACTGTTTGCTTTAGTTATTAAACTGTCAAATGTTATGTGAAATTATTGTTATAGTTTGCAATTGGTCGACTTGTTTAAATTGTAGGTCGATTGGTGTATGTATTGGTTGTTTTCTAGAGCAGTGGTTTGTGGTAAATAAAATGAATAATATGTTTTACTTAAAAAATATATATTCTAGAATTAGTTCTCTACAGAAATTTTATTTTCGGTCATCATTAAGACCAAAAAAATTACCTTGAATCTGTTGGTTCTTTGGGAGAAACCCGTTACGGGTAAGACGGGTCTTGGGATTGCATCATTAGCACCCAGCAACGCTCAATGGAGTGGCAGTGGGCTGGTCACGTATGTCGCAGAATCGGCTGTTGGAGCAGACGAGTTCTGGAGTGAAGACCGCGTCTCGGCAAGCGTAGCGTACGACGCCCTCCGGCCCGATGGACCGACGACTTGCGAAAGGTCGCTGGTGGAGGCTGGATGTGAAAAGCGGAGGACCGGGATATCTGGCGCAAAATGGGGGAGACCTATGTCCAGCAGTGGACTTCGATAGGTTGAATAGATAGATAGAACGCTCATTGGGCCCTTGTAGGTTGCCACGTCACTAACACCCCACGCTGAAATTTATTGCCGATTGATTGAAGTTATAATTTAAGCAGCCATCACACCTTATCATAATTCCATTGTTAGTGTCCTTGCTAACAGAAAAAACACAATTGAGCAGTGGCTTATTTTGAAATAATCTTCATTTCTTTTACATAATGAAGGAAAGAATCAACAAAAAATAAGAGTTTAGTGTCATTCACCTTTCGCCATATTCCCGCTACAAAGAACTTTTCAGAATTGACAAAAGAATTATCTTAAGGATCTCATTGACCTACTTCATTGCAATGTTACGAGAACAAAGGCATATTTTCAGTAACGTCTCACTCTTAACTGCCGATGTAAAGGTAATCTTGATACCTCATCTTAATGTAGACCTCGCAAACAGTAGTATGATTCTCTTGGCAAAAAAACTGTCAAAAACGGTATGAGGCAAGCTCTATTATGATGAAGGTTCCGTATACACTTACTTATTAATAATAAGCTACATATATACAATGATGTAAAAAGTATAGATTCGTGATATGCTCACAAAACTATTGAAAAAGTGTTCCGAATGCAGAACACATACACATATTTCGAATGAGCGTACATTTACCTAAACAAAGAGCCTAAACTGTGTTCTCTTTGGCGGTTCGTTTTTGAGACATGGATGGAGTATCTACCTTTATATATACAGAATATCATTGCATATATATGGTTTGCTCGCTTCGCTCGCTCTGCTCGCGTGTTTTGGGGTCACAGTTCTAACCTAACCTACATGGATATTTTTTTAACAACATATACCTTGCCTTTGTGTAAACCCTAAGCTTTACCAACTAAATCGTGTTAGATGATCGAATCGCAAACCATTTTGGCCACCAACTGTTGAGAATTGGTATCTTAGGTTTTATTAAAAAATTCTTAGGATTTACCATAGTTTGAGCTTTTTCAGTAATATATATATAGAAATAAGTTTAAAGTTTATTGGCGCTTATTTAAGCCTACATGAAATACGCCATGAAGTTTACTTTTATAAAACAAAAAGCCGTTCACAAAATTCGTACACCGACGCATTATAATTTCCAGTAAATGCGTCTTGCAACAAAGACGCTGAAACCTGCTGCACTTCTTTGAAGCATATCCATAATCATAATAATTAAATGTCGCAATAAGGAGCTCTCTTATCAGCTGGACGTATGGATGAGGCTGCCGACTAAGGAACGTCATTTTGCAAAGAATACCAACTTGAATGTCGACATTTTACATTTCATTATGTACATTGCGGTTTTTGTTTCCCAAAATTGAATGAAACAGCTTTATTGAGCAGCAATGGTAGTTGTTGAATTCTATGTTACCGTTTTGATATTGTTTTTCAGTAAAAGGAATGTGTCAGGTAAGAACCAGTTAGGCAAATTATCTGCTAAGAATCAGTGGCTCCACCTGCCGGCTGCATTTATTTACGTACACTGCCAAGCCTGTGTGCGTGATTAGTACGTTTATTGTTTTCTTGTTATGCTAACGTATCTTTTTTTGTGCCATTGCTACCTTTCGGTCACGAGAGATATCATCTTACAATTTATGACTGTGTTAATTTTATATAATTAGGAAACGGTGTGAGTAAATAGAGGAACTGATGTACGGATAAGGCGTGGATTGTGAAAAGGGGGTCGATTAAGTTTTATTAAAGAGAACTTAATTAGGTTTGATGCAGTTGGTTTCATTTGCATTTGGTCACGTCAATAAAATAGTCCCGGTGGCATTTGGTCAATTTTGTTTTGTGCGCATAATGTCCTTTCTGTGTATAAGTATGTTTATCAGTTGTTGAGTTCCCTAACTACAAGCTTCTCGGTTAATATGGGGCTAGATGGCGCTGTGTGAAAGTCAGTACATATTTATTTATTTGGAACCACCTGAAAATAACGTATTATGTAAACAAATGGGGTTTTATTATATTATCGTTTACGCCAAAGAAGGAATTGTAAGTACATATATTATTCAAGGTATTTAAAGTTAAGCAACTATGAATAACCAGTCAGATGGACTGATGACCTGGTTAAGGTGGCGGGTAGCAGATGGATGAAAACTGCAAGGGATCGGTCCGCGTGGAAATCATTAGGGGCTGAATCACTGTCCGAAAAGAAAGATAATTCCGTACTAAGTAGGAAATATCCGAACGCCTGTACCAAAGAGAACGGGGGCAATTATAAAATAGCACGGGAAACAAACCAGTAATTTCTAGTAAATCGGTCGTCAAATCTATAGATTAATGAATCACGCTCCCACAAACTACAAAAACACAGCCGTAATTACTTACGCATATTAATATTAACATATTTGTTTAGGACAATAACTAATTATGCGGAACTAATTAGAACATGTTTTTAGACGGAGCCGTTTTAAAAGTGGCAACACAGGGGGCTGGTGGAGTGTTCCAATCAAGTTCTCAGCATGGAGTCTTGTTAAGGTTGTAATGATCTGTGGGAGATGTTGTAATAGAATATGAGAATGCGTGGTTTGTTGTTAGGTGTGTAACGTGCTAAACAACAATGGTAAGGATATTTTATCGGATGGGTGACACAGAAATATCTCAAGTCCCACAGAGCTTTTAAAGGTGTTTGTTTATTGATTTCTTACGGCTAACATTACAGATTTCCTCAATGCGATAGCGTAAACAATTATAATTATTAATTATATTACCCTATACGGGTAGGCTCGTGCCCCTCGGTGGGGACGTTTAATGAGTTGATGATGATGATGATGAATTATATTACCTAATAATAAAACATTATAACATACAGATCTCGCCAAACTTAATGGCCGCTCTGAATATAGTCGCAAGTGCTTACTGCGCAGGTACAGTCAAGGTCGTAGTTAATATAATAATAATGTATTGTATTAGAAATTTTGTACACTACGCATCGTCTTGTGCGATTTCGGAGCAGCCGAAAAGTTTAGTGAGACCTATACAACAAATCAAGCATAACATAAAATAAATAATGTGACCTAAGAGCGTCGGTGGCTCAATGATGTGGACTGTTGTCCTCCTACAAGGAGGGCTGAGGTTCAAATCCCGCCATATACCAATGTGTTTTCGAAATTACATATATGTACGTTATCCGACGCCTTTACGGTCAAAGAAATCTTCGTGTGCAAACCTGCGCACGCCTGCGAAGAGATTCAAAGGTTGTGCGTGAAGTCGTCCAACCCGCACTGGGCCCACGTGGACGACTAAGGCCAATACACCTCTATACGGGTAGGCTCGTGCCCCTCAGTGGGGACGTTTAGATAGATAATAAAATTCTTTATTGCACACACACATTTACAGAATTTTTCAGTAATAAACAAAACATACTGCAATTTAGGCGGTCTTATCGCTACAAGCGATTTCTTCCAGACAACCTCACAGGCACAGAAAAAAATACAAGAAAGGGCAAGATTGTGCAAAGTTACAATATCTAAATTCTACATATAAATAAATACATGTAAACTTATAATATATAATAATACAATACAATATATATACATAAATATATATAAAATACCTCCATATATACTTACTACACTTATTATTAAATAAAAACACTGACGTTAAAATATAAGCTACAAATATTTTAATTACACATAATTAAATTATTTATATGAAAGCAAATAAATTAAGTTTTAAATACGTAATAATAAGAATAGGATTCGTAAAAAGAAAATCAAGAGATACTTATGTATCTCTCCATTTGCAAGAATAGAATTTAAAGTTTAAGCAAGTAATCTTTTAAGCGACTTTTGAAAACAGATACAGAAGGAGACTGACGGATGGACATTGGCAGAGAGTTCCAAAGTCGAATGGATTGTACAGTAAAAGATTGGGTAAATGAATGGATGAATGAGAAGGGAAAGCAAGGTTAAGTTTTAATGATGAACGCAGACCACTATAGTGAGAAGATTGTATGAAACTAAAACGCTGTTAAGATAATCTGGTGCCACGCCACTAAAAAGGATGGTATATAGAAGCGTAAGAATATGAAGATCACGGCGTTGGCGTATAGGAAGCCACTTAAGCTTTACACGAAATAAGAAACATGATCGTACTTACGAAGGCCATAAATTATCCGAATACAAAAATTCTGTAGTCTCTCAAATTTGTTAAGAAGAACCTCACTAAGATCCAAATAACTACAATCAGCATAATCTAAGATGGGAAGGAGCAACGACTGAACTAAAGCAATCTTAGTGGATATCGGTAACAGGTTACGTAACCTATTCAATGATGCAGCACAGCAAACACTTTTTACTGACGCCAGCCACCTGAGCATTCCAAGTAAAAGAGCTGTCAACTGTTATACCAAGATTACGAACAGTATTGCTGTAGGGAATGCTTACACCGTCAAAAATTAGGTAAGGCAATGACTGCCTATCCAACCAAGCGATCAACCGTGACCCACCCAAAATTATTGCCTGCGTCTTTGACGGATTTACCTGAAGTTCAAATGATCTAGTCCAGTTAACAATATGACTAAGATCCTTATTGATTGCTTGTACTACACTAAAGACAACTTGGAGGACCCTGAGAGTAAATTTGCAGGTCATCCGCATACAGGTGATAAGATGAAGACAGTTCAGATGTTATAGCGCTAATGAAAGTGGCAAATACGAGAGGAGATAAAACGACTCCCTGTGGTACCCCAGCAACAACACTACACCAGTCCGAAGACAAACCTTCATAGCAAATGCGCTGTCGCCGTCCGTGCAGATAACTTAAAAGCCAGTCAATGACCATAGAGGAAATATTTAGGGCACGCAGTAAACCTAGGAGAATGTCAAAGTCAACAGTGCTAAATGCGTTGGAAAAGTCAAGGAGAGCAAGTATGGTAAGATGCTTACGATCGATTCCCGCACGGATATCATCAGTGACTTTGACCAGAGCAGTAGCCGTACTGTGACCACGACGAAAGCCGGATTGGAAAGGATTATGGAGTTTATTTTGAGTCAAGAAGGCACAAAGCTGCTGATGAACAACGCGCTCCAATCCTTTTGATAGGAAAGGCAGGATAGATATAGGGTGATAATCCGAGAAAGAAGAGGGATTAGACTTTTTAGGCAAAGGAATTAATTGAGCTTCTTTCCACATGCTTGGAAAAGTGCCGGTTTAATGAGCTAATGATGAATGTGACCTTGGTGAATTCAGTCAAAGAGCAGCTAAACACGTCGATAGTTTTGGCTACTTCATTATACGCAACGTTAATGTTGTAAATTAATGGTGTCTCCTTCAATATATTAGTCCGTGCTTGCGGAACAGCCAATTGATTCCGAACTGAGAAGAACCGTTTCGTTTGTTACATCGGATGGTAGTGGTAATATGATAACCAATTTATATTTGGCCCGCGGTAGGTTACTGCTCAATCACCCCATAGGCTGTGTTCGAAGATATATACCCAGGGTTAGCATGGCCAATGGCCAAAGTTTGCCCCAATATTTGCCAAACATACAATAAACATATATTTTAAGTATGTCTTTGCGTATGTTCCTTGCTAAAGGGTGAGATAGGCAGTGATAAACATACGGCAATACATATAATACATAGAATCACCCATTATTAACAGACATTACATACGTTAGGTACCGACACATCAAGCGAAAGTTACCACAACGACCTACCATCACGTCTTGCCAAATCAAAGCTGTGGAGCTAATCAGCTACTAACAGCGAAAAGTCCTCCATTGTTTTAAATTAAAAAACGTCACCGTAAAATAGGGTCAGAAAAACACGCTCAACTCACGAATTGATTAAATTTACTAAATTGAAAAATATGTTAATCCAAGTTCACCCCACATGCCACCAGAGGCATCGTTGCTCGTGCCTACTCGTAAATCAAAATCAATTAAAACGGGCCCAGTCGGTGAATTGATTAGCTGCGAGATTAATGTTCATTATTCTGTACGTATTATAATTAAGACGTTTCATTTGCTGTGGATGTGTGCGTTGGAAATTTATAGGTCGATTACTGAGGCGGGAGCGTCCGAGCAAAAATTTATTCGCAATTAATACGTAGAGAAGCGTCGGTGGCCGATTGGTGTGGACTATTGCCTTTCGATCTGGAGAGTGCAGGTTCAATTCCTGCCACATACTAACGTATTTTCGATTTTTTGGATTTAAATGTGCGGTTATCCGAGGCTCTTACGGCGAAAGAAAACATCGTGCGGAAACTTGTGCACGTCTATGAAGAGATTCAAAGGTGAGATTCAATCTGTTCTGGGCCAGCGTGAATGACTAAGGCCTAAACACTATTTACGGGTAGGCTCGTGCCCCTGGTGGGGAAGTTTAATGAGCTGATGATGATGACGATAATGACATTAAGAAGAACGATGATAACTTATATGAAGTCGGTTTTCTGTGTGGTGACGGCAGATTAAAATTCAGTTATCACCAGGACAGTTTAGTAGTCATCTTGTATTTATTTATATAGCAAGGATGTAAAAGTTTTTATTTGGATTAATATTATTATCTAAGCTGAAGAGTTTGTTTGTTTGGTTAAAAGCGCTAATATCAGACTACTGGTCCCATTTAAAAATCTTTAAGTGTTATAGCTTATTTATCGAAGAAGGCAATAAGGCTATATCGTCATACTAAATAAAAGGAGCGGAGCATGAAAGAATGTATCAAAATCGTTACATTTCTTTTCTACTGAAAGCAGCTTCCGCTGCGTGGGCTGCGTAAACGTTTCGCAAAGTCATGTGTGACAGTATTCTTTAAAAATGTTTGCAAAACAAATGATCTTAAATATGCATTATGTGCGAATGTGTTTTCATAAACTTATTTTAATCCTTAACCAAATAAATACGTTGTTCATCACAGGTATTAAATTTATAAACCAATTGAAATTTTACATTATTCGATTTCAATGAATATCTTAGGAGATATCGTAGTTTTAACTCACCTACAAAAACAAACTAGGGTGTTAAAGATAGCGTTAGCCCATGTATCTATTCCACGCGGCCGAAGTCCCAAGCAAAAGATAGTCTAAAATATAATTAGCAGATCTGTAATGAGGCCAAGATTTAGAGTGGTACTACTGTCATTTATCGGTTCATGGTCTGTTATTAACGGTTCAGTAAAGAAATCGTCTTATTTGCTGTCCCTACTCAGCTACCGAATGGCTTAGGGCAATACATGCAACTCTTATTATCCATTCGATTTTGCATATAGTTATCATGTTTTTTATTTGTTATTGCAATTATTGACCGCTATTATTGCTAAATCAGATGATGTCCTTTAATTCTAAACCATAATTCCAACGAGTTGTTTTACTTCTGATGACCCATTTAGTGAAATGGTTGAGACGTCGGCTATAACCGGTGCAGGTCCGGGCAGGACAAACATTTGTGTGGATGAACATGTCTGTTTGTATTGGTCTGTGTTTTCTATGTATTACATGTATGTATTTACAAAAAAATATATATGTATGTTTATTAGTTGTTTAGTACCCATACTACAAGCTTCACGCTTAACTTGGGATAGAGGGCGCTGTGTGAATGTCAGTGGATATACTAATATTCTCACAAGTATATTTTATTACACAAGAAGCCTTATTGATTGCTCTATCAAACAGCCGAAAACACTTTTTCAAGGTGTGCTCTCAACTCCTACATCGTTCGCGGGATGAATTGGGTGAAACTGTACCCCAGTAAATATTGTCGTTAAGAAATTTTGGACACACATAAAGCTCTCGGGTTTGCTGAACCTCGTCCATACGCGACAGGATATACCACGTGCAGGTTGGGTTAGGTTCCAAAAGTTCCCAAGCTGGAAACCCGTTACATTTAATACAACGCAATTAAACATCTGATATATCTAAGTGTATGTTAATTAGGAATGCTAGAAAGTCCAAAATCAATTTAGACTAGAATAGTTTTAAACGTAAAAAACACCATTCATGGTCGGGCCTCAATGGTGACAGGTACTAAGCTCTTATCAAACAATGTTTAAAAAAATCGAAAATGAGAATTGATTGTAATAATACGTCATGTTGCAGAACAATACTTTTTAAAAACCTAAAAGTCATAAAAGTTAGTAAATAGATGTATCTAAGTACATAAATAAATAATCATTCATTATTGCTAATATTAACTTTCAAATGCATGTACCTATTAAAGCCTTGTGAGAATAAAGGGCTTTCGTACTTAGGGTCCGGTGATAAAATCAGAGACAAAATGGAACGCATAAAGACGAGGATACACTATAAACAATAATTTAAAATAATATGTGTAAACACAAATCTGTTTTCTTTGTAGAAGCTGTTTAAGGTGAATGTGCGTATAATATAATATGTAATTAATTATATTATTACAGCAATAAAAAGAAAAGATATTGTACGTAGAGTCGATTTATATTATTTTTATATCAAAAATTTAATGACCCGTTTGGTTTAATTGTTGAGACGTTGGCTATAAGGGTTCCAGGTTCGATCCTCGGGCAGTGCTGTGTGTAATAATTATGTGTGTAAACCATAAAAAAATATATACGTATTTTTATCCGTTGTTTAGTGCCATACTACAAGCTTTTAATTAAAATTAAGGTTTGTTGGCGCTATTCAATTTTATTGTCAGTGGACATTTATTTATTTAAAGTCCGTCGGTGTATCCATAGCGTTAGCCATGAGCGTTGTAATATTTGCGAATAATCCGCAAACAGGTAATAGTGCCCGCCGCGAACCACCACTGATAAAGAAAATATCAAGACTATTATACGCGTCGCATACACGTCTCTCTTGAGATATTCTCGTGTGGATATTCCCTTTACATATTTATTTACCTTGTAACTATTTGATTACTATTGCTCCTCCGTGCTAATAAAAAAATGTTCAATGCCAAAAATAATTCCATTGCATACTTGGAACTTAAGCAATAATAATTTAAACAACGTAATAAAGTCGATAATATCCAATATATTTGTAGGACATTATAAAAATAATATCTCATTGTATGTAAGAACCCCTACTTAATATACATTTTCTTCTGTCTCTATTCGTGACAATCTTGTATTGAAAAATTACAAAATGTTATTAGTATATTATTATTTAAAAATATCTACCAACATTGTGTTTAATACACAATGTTAATAAATAGGCACGTAGGAACCCCTCCGAATGTTAAAGATGCTTTTTTGCTCGGCTTTGTAGTTCCGAAAAGATGTTATAGATGGCGTTAGTGGTTACATACATCGCGCAAGCATAACGATTCTTGAATCTCTGTAAGGTCTCAGGAACGACGTTTTAATTCATATGTCTGCTGGACATAGGCCTTTCCTAACCTAAACTGGGTTAAATGATTTTTGAATGTACTTACACCTAGTATGCTAGGTAGTGCATTATTATAATCATCTAATCTTAAATATAAATATTTCTCTAATTATAAATATGTAAATGTGTGTCCCTCGTCATGTCGGACTATGTTGTATATTTATTTACACCTGTATAGAGGATTTTTAGCATTCTTCTTGAGCTCACATTTGGATGATTTGAACTATGTATCTGTGGAAACTTTATTGTTCTGTGTATTTTTACTTTGTGTGATTTATATTAACTAAACTTATGTATGTTTCCCTTGAAAATAAATAAATAATGTTAAAAGTTATAAAAGTGGATTCACTATTCCATTCGAAAAATGTTTCGTCGTATGCGTCTTCTGGACATATGCCTATTTGTCATATCAATCTGATAATCATTTAAACAAATTATTTTTTATTTTTGTTACGAGCTGCTTTTAATAATTCTTTAGCGTGATTGTTATTTGAATGATCCTATCGCATATTGACAAAAATTGGGACAAAATCGACAGACTGTCGGGACCCGGAAAAATGCCTACGAAATCGGGACTGTCCTGGCAAAATCGGGACGGGTGGCAACTCTGGTCATATCAATACAATAGGCATGATGACTGGGTCCTGAAATCGTAAGAACTATTGCATATTATGACAAATCTGGGTTAAATATAATGATGTGCTTACTCTCAGCTCGAAAACTCATGTTTTATGAAAAAAGAGAAAAGGTACTTTTTACATACATGATCACGGTAATAGTTTTTTTAGCGTGATAATAAAAGTGTCATTTTAATATTTCGAAACAGATTCAATTTTGCCAAAATGCAAAAACGCCTAGTCTCATTTGTACCATTGATGGTACAAGTGATACAACATTGTATCATTTGTACCATCAATGGTACTAGTGACCAAATTAGGACGCCTATTTATTGTAGCACTTTTTGCGGTTGGCCGCAGATATCCTTCAAAGCTTCAGCTATGATCTACAATGTTCAGCACTAAACTACGATTGAAGCGATTCGTATCGGATCTTGGATAAGTCATCATCATCATCAGCTCATTGAAAGTCCCCACCGAGGGACACGAGCCTACTCGTATGGGGTGATCAGGCCGTAGTCGTCCACCCGGGCCCAGTGCGAGTTGGACGACTTCACGCACAACCCTTGAATTTCTTTGCAGGCGTGCGCAGGTTTCCTCACGATGTTTTCCTTCACCGTAAGAGCGTCGGATAACGTACATATATTTTCCGAAAATTCGAAAACACATTGGTACGTGTCGGGATTTGAACCTCAGCCCTCCCGGTAGGAGGGCGACAGTCCACACCATCGAGCTACCGACGCTCTTGGATAAGTACTGTATGCACAAATTAGACAGATTCAATCCTCAATAGAAACATTCCCACACCGCCGTCATATAAACTCGTGTAAATAGTATAATCCATACAACATGTATATAAAATTACAATTGGAATAAAATGAAAAGGTCGTCCGCCGACAGAGGGGGCTGTAAAATGCTCATTTTATCTGTGGACGGGACTGTTATTCCGTTTCATAGGGAACGATTAAGGTAGGTTGCGCTTTAAGGTACTGCCGCAGATCTATTTTTAGGTTTATAGAGCTTGTATAGGCTAGGGGAGAAGAGAGGGGTGGAGTCTATAAAAATATAATTTCAAATTTTTCAAATTTTATCTTTAAGATCTGCGCTTGCATCATTATCAGCTCATTGAACGTCCCCACCGAGGGGCACGAGACTACCCGTAAGGTTGTTTAGGCCTTAGTCGTCCACGCGGGCCAAGTGCGGATTGGACGACTTCACGCACAACCTTTGAATCACTTCACAGGCATGCGCAGGTTTCTCACGATGTTTTTCTTCACCATAAGAGCGTCGGATAACGTACAACGTGGCAGGATTTGAACCTCAGCCCTCCCGGTAAGAGGGCAAGTCCATTGCCTGCTTTATACATAGTGCAAATAATATGTTGTAATAAAGCATGTGTATCTGTTAAATAGTTAACATAATTAGCTAGTGGCTGGGTTTGATTCTGATCGTGCTATTTCATTTATTTTGTATGACAGATGGACAGTTTTTATTTATTTTGTATGTTTGCCGGGGATGATTTGCAAAGTTTAAGACGATTGGGCAGCGTTGAAGTCTAATATCAGATGGTGAAAATACAGATGGTATTTTGAGAAATTTTTGACTTTATTAAAACGAAATAAAAAAGAAAATTTCCTCAATTTGATTCATACTTCACTGAAAATCTAGTCACACAAATTCACATTTGTTATTATCTAATTTAGACGATATCTTTATCGTTGTCATGCAAGTACAAGCATTAGCTTATCTTATAAGAATGAGAATTCGTATGGACACAGTCCAGACCAGAGTGATTTACAAGTTCAAAAAACATTTGAGGCTAGATGGCGCTGTGCGAAAATATTCGTTGTATTTTTTATCAACTTATCCCTCAGACTATAAGGAATGTATTGTTAAGGGATGCAACATTACAACGCTAATTACCGATAAAAACTTCTTATACCGATAACTGCTACTTGGTCTTTATATCCTGGAATAACTACGGATTTAACGATCGAATCAAATATTGTGTTATTGCTCAAGGCTAATAAAAGTTAGAACTTAGAGCTCCATGTTTTGTATTATATTTCTTTGGTAATGCTTTAAGACTTTTTACAGTAGCGCAGTATTTCATATTTTTACTTACGCCACATTTAATTAGGTGGTAGGTACTACCGAAATGCCTGATATCGTCCCGTAAATAGAAGTGTTTTCTGTGTTTCGGGAGGAGGGCACTGTATCTAGTAAGATTACCGGGTATGAGAGACCTAACATCTGTCTCGGGTGCCTCGGGTGGCGGGCGCAGTGTTAACTGATAATAATGTCTACCAATAAAATGTCTTGATTTACACCAATACTGCAACTGTCATGGTCAGGCGTATCGCTTAACACCAGGTAAGCGAACTGACCGTCCTTTACACTTAAATGTTTTAAAATAAAACCTCTTTACTAGGTAAACTCTATACACGCGTACCTCCTGTTTTATTTTAAAATAGTACCAGTAATTGTTAACCATTAAAGCATAAATCCCCAACAAAACCGCTTCTCGCCCATCAAAAATCAATTCAACCTGAACACAAGTATCTTTGTCCAAATACGATTATTTATGGTCGTCCGCAATCAGCTGACGGTAACCGCAAAACCATTGCACACAGCCGCCGCCAATAAATGCAGCTATCACAATGGCCACTGCCGCACAGAGATTTATAGCTCGTCACATAGACAATAAATAGTGATTTTCACGTTTTCTCCCCGCTTCACGCAACTGTAGGACGTAACGTTGCGCGTCTCAGGGTAAATGATAATGATTAAATAAATGATACTAATAAATTAAAAAATAAACCACAGAAAAGTACAATTGGGTTTCAAAGCACTTTAACCTATCGCAGTGCACAGCTGAACTGGTTAAGCGAAGTAATTTTACATATTACCTAAAATATACTCACAGTTTTAAAATTTCATAGTTCCCTTGTTTCTAGGTACTGATTTTCACATAAAATATATTATATTGAAGAAGCGTGCCATTTTCAGGCGTTGTACTTGATAGAAGAGCACAACAATTTCTGGTGAAGGTTTATATGAATTTAATCGAATATTATATAAAGGATAAGAACCACAGATCTTAAATAGGTAATGAAGAGAAAATCTAAACCCAAACCGCCATTTTGTTTCGCAATATTTCACGCAAAAACAAAATGGCGTCTCGAATAAAGTAAACGCGCGAACCGTTACATCTCCCGTCCGCTGTCCCGCAAGGCACGTACGCCATTGTAATGCGTATAAGGCCCAGGGAAGCGACTTGATATTTTTATACGATACTAGAGAGCCATTGTAGGACAGGCTCAAACAGGCAGACCTGGTTCACAGTTATTTGTAGTTACCAACGGTTCCGTGTTGCGTACAAGACGTTGTATATATCGAGGCCGGTATAAAGATCTTTATTCTATTAAGTCGGTTGTCAGTTACATAGAAGCTTATTGCTTGTGTACATTACGTGTTGTGTTTGCTTGGATATCAAACTTTAGTATTTTTTGATGATATATTCTAAATCGTGGTGGAAATAACCCATTTCTATGCCCCATAGTACTGAGCGTCGCTAACTCATTGGTGTTGCCTTCCGATTTTGTGGTCGCGGGTTCAAATCCCGCCACGCTTTGTTTTCGAAATTTAGAAATCATATGTACGTTTATCCGACGCTCTTTTGGTGAAGGAAAATATTGAAAAGAAACCTGCGCACGCTTACGAAGAGATTCAAAGGTTGTGCATCATCATCATCATCATCATCATTACAGCCCAATTATGTCCACTGCTGAACGAAGGCCTCCCCTAATGATTTCCACGCGGACCGATCCCTTGCAGTTGACATCCATCTGCTACCCGCCACCTTAACCAGATCAGGTTGTGCATGACGTCTGCCAATCCGCACTGGGCCCGCGTGGACGATTAAGGCCTATACACCCTTAACGGGTAGGCTTGTGCCCGTCGGTGGGTATATATATATATATGTATAATGAGCAGATGTGATGATGATGATAGTATTGCAAATGTCAAATCTTTAGCTTATACAGTCCCACTGCAGAGGCCTGTGCGGAGTGTTATATTTATAGTATCAAATGATTTTTTAACTTTAAATTACATTTATTGATAGATTAAATCTTAGTGTTACAATGTGACTGTTTTCCGCGTACAATGCTAATGTCAAGAGAGCGATATTAGTGACGTGACATCACTCTTCAATTGACTAGGGATGGGTAGCGTTGGTCGTTTCTTTTCCGTCTAACAATAAATATAACATTATTCATTAAAATTTGTCTATCATGGCATCATTAAACGGGTACAAAATCAAAAACATGTCATTCTGACATGTAGCGAGCGACATATGAATAAAAATTCTGCTAAACTGACGCGATGGGCAGACTTTTTCCGCAAGTTCTTTTAGAGTTAGATTTTGCATTTAGTTAGTTTATAGTTTATCTAAGATTGAAATAATTCAATTGTATTTAAACCAAGAGTAAACAGTTTTTTTATTCAGGGTATGCGTCCATTCCTCTTGTAGTTATAAGTATTTGTAAAAATATTGTAAGAGGTCATCATCATCATCATCAGCTCATTAAACGTCCCCACCGAGAGGCACGAGCCTACCCGTATAGGGTGATTAGGCCTTAGTCGTCCACGCGGGCCCAGTGCGGATTGGACGACTTCACGCACAACCTTTGAATTTCTTCGCAGGCGTGCATGAAGGTTTCCTCACGATGTTTTCCTTCACCGTAAGAGCGTCGGATAACGTACATATATTTTCGAAAATTCGAAAACACATTGGTACGTGGCGGGATTTGAACCTCGGCCCTCCCGGTAGGAAGGCGACAGTCCACACCATTGAGCCACCGACGCTCATTATTGTAAGAGGTAATATTTAGTAGTGCACAAAACGCCGTACAGGGTGATAGTAGTACTTTGTAGTAGTCTTAGTAGTGTGAATCCGTTGAAGTGACAGATTGTCAAAGTGAAACGTAATATATTGAAATAAGTTAAATGTACAAGTTAATAAGATGGCATATCTTTACTTTAGTAATAGCTGATAGCACAGTTATTAACGGAATGATAGTGAAAGTAATCTGAAGAATAAAGTTAACATGAATAAGTTACGTGCACGCGCTGCAAATTTAATTTGCAGCGTAAGTAAACAAAGTATGTATGATGGCTTGCCTGTACATAATAGTTTTCTTTTGCTATTCCTGTATAACAAGGTGTTAATCACCATAACTTGTGTTGTAAAACTGTTTGGATCTAAAAGGTCAAAGGACATATCAGCATGATAGACTAATTGGGTACCTGTGTACAAAATGTCCGCCCATATCTCCCGCCACATACTATTAATGCGATAATGAGAAAATTACATAGTATAATAATGTAGGAACTATAGAAATAATTACACAATATAAAAATATATACGTGGCATATACTTTTTTAAAATGCTTACCAAATTTTATGAGCTATTAACAGCCCACTGGTAAGTAGCAACTTTTGCCTTTACAAGCGTAGATATACGCTAACTAACTTGTGACGTTAGAATATTAAGTTTCAGTATAATAAAATATTTATGTGTGATAATCTAATTTTTTGTACTTATGGACCCATTTTTTTACTGGTCGGAAGTGTAATAGGCTTATTCAATGTCAAAATATTCAAGAAAACATTGTTTCAACAAATTGAACCTAAACTAACCAACTTAAGCTAATTAAGCCCGAAATGACTTAGAGTCCCAACACCTGATTATTGTTATTCCTCAAACTCAAACGAACTTACATTTGACTGAGTCTTATAACACATAATTAATAAAGCCCGCCCATTCATCCTAATTATATAATGAGACAAATCGGTTTTATTGAACAAATACAAATGGTTTTGTTCAGAAGCGGTAGCGTTGCTTAGGGCGATGCGCAAGCGCAGCGCAATTACGACCAACTCGGGACGCACATTTACAAACCACAAAGGAAGAATTATAGATTTTTATACTTATTTATTTAATAGCTACATGTTATTGCATTTTTATTAAATGAATAAAGACGTAGGTACATTGATCACGTTAAACCCTTCAAGGGCACTGCAAAAAAGAAAGCAGAAATAAAATATAAATTATTCCATATAATAAAAAATATTTATGGAATGTAACAGTGGGAACACTCGCTACGCGGATGGCCTACTATTCACTACTTCGCGGAACAAGTGACGAGCACAGGTGGCTATCAGCCTAAGCATTGAAAAATCAAAAAGTCTTTATATATTTGTGGCCCTTAAGAATACTATGAATGTAATTATGAAGCTTCTAAGGACCAGCATCCGGTTGCTGCCTTATGAAGTTAAACTTTTATGTAAAAAATTAAAAGTGTTTATTCAGTTTAGGTCCTTACAGAACACTTATGAATGTCAAAATTAAGTCACAATGGCTAGAAATTGCACTGTCTGTCTGACCCTACAGCCCAAAACACAGTTATGTAAAAACATCACTTTATTGGCGGGATAAATAGGTGAGACTCATTCCCAAAAAGGCAAAAACATTTCAAAAACAAAGGCAAACATCAGCTGCGTTAAGTACACTACTTTTACCTTGTATTACACAACCCTTAACCACCCACTGCAGGGCACAGGTATTCCCAAACAGTATGGCTATGCGGAGATTGCGCCAAAACACTATGCGGGTCAAAATATCCAAAACAGATGGTGGGATACCCAGGATTCATAGCGACGGCAAATCGCTAATGTTCCTGTGAGTGCCTACATATTATGCTCTTATATCTTTACGCTTGTCGGTCAAACCGCAAAGAATTGTTTATATGAAAATAAATATTTAAAAGAAAACAGCTCTGAAGTATAGTATGTAAATACGGCGACAAGCGCTCTCGCCTTTGGTATTGTATGATAGACGTTAATTGTTCACGAAGAATTACGGGTAATTACTGGTTCTTGGATCCTTTTCAATCTTATTTTCATACCGCAAATTAAAATTAAAAAGAAAGTGTTATCTATATTATAAAGCTGAAGAGTTTGTTTGTTTGTTTGAACGCGCTAATCTCAGGAATACTGGTTCGATAAAAAAAATATCTTTCAATGTTAGAAAGCTTATTAATCGAGAAAGGCTATAGGCTATATATCATCACGCTGCGAGCAATATGAGCGGAGCAGCAATGAAGAATGTTTCAAAATCGGGGGGAATTTTTCATACTTGGAGCTTCTGCTGCGTACGCTGTGTAAACGGTTAAAGTTTCGCAAAAGTCATGTATGAGAGTATTGTTCTCCTTTTAAAGGTCTACAAAAAAGTCCGCGACAGCATTTGTCTATCTTTTAAGGTTAGCTCCCTATAACATATTTTTTGCAAAATTTTTTTTCAAATAATTTATCATTAGCGAAGGTGTTTTCATAAATATGATAATAATCCTTATCCAAATAAATACTTCATTTATCACAAGTATTTTTTCCAAACAAAATTGCTCTTTACTTATCTTACGAGATAATATCGCAGTTTTAACTCAACTCAGCGATATAAACGAAGTAGCGGGTTAAAGAGAGGGTTAGGCCAAAGTAACTATTCCACGCGGACGAAGTCGCACGCAAAAGCTATTAGAATATAAACATCACTAGGATTTCTGCAAATAAATGGGACCTATGAGAAGAAAGGGATAAAATATGGATTCAGTGATACAGTAGTCTTTGAACAGCAAAGTATTCAACTGTATCTTTAGAGAGTGAGTGATTTAAAAGACAAACGAAAACTTATGTATGACATTATAGACCGTCACGCCATAGCCTTATAACAGGGCTGAAAGTATGAAATCCCACCAAAAACATTTAGACGGCCTCACTCTACCGACCCTAATTTCAACAAATTCTACATAATCAGTAAATATGTATGACTTCGCCGTTTCGATACCATCGTGGTGGTGATGCGAATATTTAGTTTCTAATCTGAAGTCAGTAACGTAACAAAAAAGAGTTTTACATCTTTTCTTTGAAGATTTTTTAGACTTCCAAACTTATCAAACAATAATAGTTGCAAAAACCGAGTCTATAAACGACTTAGTTTGAGTGACGTGTCATCCAAAGGCCAAACCATTTTATTTTAAGAGTTTTACTAGATCTCCAATGCCCTAATTGGACACTTAAAATTGCGTAGCCGTCTTTAAAACTGACCGATTTAACTCGAATGTTAGAAAAGTACAAACTACTAGATACATATGTACTAGAAAAGCATAAACATTCAGAAAGAGCTATCTTGTAGTAGAGCGTTAAGAAGTCAATTAAAAATCTACATAGCGAGTATCAAGTTGATTAAAATCACCCACAAATGATATAGTTGGTCATGCCATGACGTAATGGCGGATGGCCTGGGGCGACAGCTACCAGCTTCTGTGCAACTGATGTATCCTATGAATAAATTAAATGGCGAACAGCGTTTTGTTTTTAAAACCTAATAGACAGTTGTGACATTGGCATAAGCTTTTAAAAGCGATGGTTTAGTGCCAATGGAAGAATCACAAACTTAAAAATCGACCCAAATAAATGTTTAGTTAGATGTTAGGGGTTTGCATCTTAAAGTCCACAGACCAAAACACTGAAGCGCTTTTTTTTCAAGTATTAAAATTCATTTTTGTTCTTTGCTTTGGTATTTTAATGATTTTTATTGTATTTTGTGTATTTTTTGACGTTCATAAGTATACTTTTTGTAAGCCTAATTTGAATAAATGGATTTTGACTTTTAGCCCACTTAGGGGATTTCTTCTAGCTTGTTTGTTGTTCGGCAGATTGATTGACGATTATTACAGGTATAATATAAATAGTCACGGATATTTTTTATTCGGAACCCGAAAACGAGAAAATTTTTGTCCAGCAGTGGATGATATTACTGGACAAAGAAGCCTTTGAAGCAAAACATTTAAACGATACATTAATATCCTCATCAAAGCAAAAGTCCGACGGCAACTTATTAACCTTATTACGTCGCGGCAAAATAATATTTTCGCCTCATCAATTCCAGTCACATTGTTGAGGTAAAAAAGTACGTTCTCCAAGGGAACTGTAGCAAACCGTATATAAATCAAATTGACCCGAAAAGCGCACGCTTTCGGCAAATTTTGCCCATTATCGGATCGTTTCGTGCAAAAAGAGCAATTTGGGTCACGTTCTCGTTTTTTGGGGGTCCGTCGTGAAATTAATAAAATAACTATGTAGTTCAAATTATTATGCAGTATTTATTTAATTTCACATACCGTATTTAGTAGCGATTTCGTTTGAATGCGTGTTGTGTCTTAAAGTGAGTATGGCGAATTGAAATCAGTCAATTAACATACCGTCATTCGGGTTGTTCATTTATCTGACTTATAAAAAAAACATTAAATAACATTACATAAAATCTATTTGCATAGAACAACTTTAAGTTTGTAACGTAGATTGTAATTCTATTTATTTATTATGTTCAAGAATATTTCAATAGACAAAGGGAAGGAGCTCAGCTGAGTTTGCAACGAGAACAATCCCGAGCATCGCTGTTTTTCAGCTACTCCCCTTACCCTCTGAGATGTTGTTGGAAGGCCTAGGTTATGCTTGGTTGACAATTTTTAATATTATGTAAGTATGGTGCGTTTTTATAATAAGTTAAACAATGACAAAGAAAAAACATAAATTAAATCCTACTTAATTTCTGCCCGAACTTTCTGTGTGTACATGTAAGAGGTATTTGTGTTGGTGAGTGTGTAATTGCTTATTTGTAAATGAGTGTGTGAGCGTATGTGTATGTATTTGTTTATTTATTTAAAATGAAAAATGATATTGTATTATATTTGATATTATACGGTACCTAACGAAAAATTTTAACCTCATTAATTTTTATATTGCCGACCATATAACGAAATAAGGAGAGCTGAACTAATGAAAGAAGGCTCTTCCGAACCAGATGGACTGATGACCTAGGTAAGGTAGCCTATGGATGTCGACTGTTAGGATCAGTTCGCGTGGAATTCCGTAGGAAAGATCACTCACCAATGGATGTATTAGTTCAAGACAACACTATTTATTAAAAATATACGGAACCCAATAAAAGTCTCTCAACACCACCCTTGACCACAGTGCAAGTCCCGTAACAAGCCCGCGTCCAGTGTAATTGTTTGCGCTCATTGTTCTCTCGTACCGCGAATTTGCCTTAATTAAACTTTGGTTCCCTGTAATTCGCGGTTGTACGCACTGTGCAACATTTCGATATCGTTATGCACATGAGGAAACGTGCGACCTTCATCTAGATCAGCTCAGGGTTATGAATTTTTGTTACTTGATTTTTTCCTCGCAACTACTTGGATGGTTGCCACTATATTTTGACCAGTGTTTCATTCATCATTAGCTCATTGAACGTCCTCACCGAGGGGCACGAGCCTACTCGTAAGGGTGTTTAGGCCTTACTCGTCCACGTGAGCCCAGTGCGGATTGGGCAATTTTCCATACAACCTTTGAATCTCTTCGAAAACGTGCGCGGGTTTCCTCACGATGTTTTCCTTCACCATAAGAGCGTCGGAAACCGTCCATATAATTTTGAAAATTCAAAATCACATTGATGCGTGGCGGGATTTGAACATGCGCCGCCTGATCGGAAGGCAACACCACTGAGCCACCGTCATTTAAAATAATCCACAAATACAATTTTCTAGAAACAATTATTAACAAGTACAATCCTGACAATCAATTTCAACGAATCAAGTGAGTGGGTAACAAATATTGCCGATTTCCCTACCCCTCCCCATTTTATGGGTAAAATTGTGCCGGATATTGGGGAAATCGACTGTTGAGACAAAGTGTGTGGGAGGTGAGCTTTGTATTGGCTCTTAGATTTGAATTCCAATGGATTAGGGACCTTGGAATTGGGTTTGTTATATAATTTTATTGGGCTTGATGTTTTCTTATGTACATAATATTATATATGCGTATGAAAACACCGACAGAAACAAATGCACATAACAGCGTTTCTACCGATGGAATTTCTTCCTGAAAGGGCATACTGCGTAATAAATACTCCTCTTCAACCTATCTCAGTCCACGGCTGGACGTAGGTCTCTCCAATTTTGCGCCAGATACCCCAGTCTACCGCTTTTCTCATCCAGCCTCCACCAGCGACCTTTCGCAAGTCGTCGGTCCATCGGGCCGAAGGGCGTCCTACGCTACACTTGCTTAGACGCGGTCTTCACTCCAGAACTCGTCTGCTCCAACGGCCATCGGTTCTGCGACATACGTGACCAGCCCACTGCCCCTTCAACTTGCTGATCCGGCGGGCTATATCAGTAACTTTAGTTCTCTTCCGGTTAATATCATTTCTGATATTATCTTAAAGGGAGCCTCCGACCATAGCTCGCTCGGTTGGTTGAGTAACTTTAACCCTTTGACCGCCAATGACGCCTCAAGGCGCAAGACACAATAGATTTTCTATTGTGTCTGGATTCTTGGCGTTCAATGGGTTAAATTTGTGAACAACCCCGCAGTCAGTGTCTCTATCTGAGCTGCGTATGTACTGATGTAACTAATATAAAATAAAGATACATGAATTTAAAATTATGCGAGTGCAAAGTCATTTACGTACATTTAATTTAAAGCATCTAAGTGTTGTTTTTACTCATTCACGACATGATCAACATACGCCGGAAAATGAACTTTGGTGAACTTAAGTATATACTACTAACCGACTTATGAATCATAAGGATTTGTTATCCAGTCTCCACCAGCAACCATCCGCAATCGCTCCATCGGCTTGCCTGAACGAGATGTGGAATGCTATATCCGTCCACAAAGAAACCAGTGGACATCTCTATAATACAGTATACGGGCTAAGATAATCCCATGTAAGCAATAATAGTGCATAATAAGTTTTTACTGCAGAATGCAGCGGGATAAATCAACTACGACTGGTTGGCAATGGGCTAACGGACCCTTGTGGCTCTATGCCGCATTCGAACGTGCTCGTCGACTGGAGCTAATATGGACTTACGAGATATAAGAGGTCGAATATTTCTGTAATAATTCAAATTAAAAAAAAACAAAAATATACAGTGTTACTGGTTAAGTCGACCTAGATCCTTGAGGAGGTTCTAGTATCCAATATTTCTGACTAATTTGACTATGAAACACATACTCCAGAATAAACCGTTTCAAGATATTAGACTTTGAAGATATTTTAAAAAGCCTATATTTTTTTCATTCGTCTTATATTGTTTGGGTTTCTATCATCGTATTTTTTTATTTTTGGGTAGGGTATTTTATTGATGGGTAGGAGACGTGTTATTTATATAATTTATTATGATCAACTCTAAAATTTCAGGTACATGAACCTTCTGGGTCGTAGTAGACGATTGATTGTAAGAAATTTAGATAAATTCGTAAAAAGTAAGTAAGTCTATTTTTCTCTAAAATATTGGAAAAAAAATATATCAAAGATATTCGGCAGATAATTGTTAAATAATATCTTCATTTCAGTAGCTATCCAACAAAGTATCGCATACTAGGGTTTTAACAACATTCTTAGAAGAAAACATTGTTGAAAGGCTGGCTACATTGCTACGCCTATTGTATATGTGGTCTTTGATGGAGTTAACCGAAGACTTCGAGTGACTGGCTCGGTTTCCAAGCGACGATCACACCTAAATAGACGGCGTATCAATGATGACGATACAGAGCAAGACTTTGAAATAGTTCAACGGTCGGGTTACACTTTCCATAATTAGGAATCCAGCCAACAAGGGTTAAAAAAAGAAATTTGAAATACTCGTGACTCCCGTCAATTGCACGATAAAGCTGTGCGGTAAAGTCAACATATATGTTTTGTAATTCTTCATTATCTATTTCATTGCACAATTACAGTATAAGTAACTAACTTTAATGGCTCAACGACCCAAAGTGAGTCTTGGCCTTCGAAACGAGAGACTTCCACCGGTCTCTATCCTGCGCAACTTCTGTCTAGTTTTTGGGCACCGTCCACTTTGTCGTCCAAGATATGCTCTCAGTACTCCCCGATCCGCCCCCAAAAATAAGGTCTAATACTTATAATATAAGTATTTAGTCCTTATTTTTTAAGCATCCTGCTTGCTTAAAGAATCAAGTAATTTAACGCTTGTAAACACAGCACGGACATTCGTAAGCCCTCGATGACCGCGACTCGAGTTATTGTTAGGCAAATGCGTTGTTGCGCACGCATTGCGCCGCTTAGGTTTTGCGCTTTACGCGCAGTAATTGAGTTCGTGACACCGTGAACCTACTTTCTATCTTACATGTGCTGGATGATTCTTTACGAGGGAGCATATTATAAAGATATGTACTAAACCTTTGTTAAGGTCAAATTACAAGAGTGTTTTCTCATTTCACCGGCATTATTATTGTGGGACCTCTGGGGTTACAAATTATATGTATATATGGAGTGCAGTACCATAATATGATAATTGTTTTAAAAACATATTGTTTTAATTTTAAAAAATATCTTTAAAATTTTCTTTGATGTCATAGGTTTAACATAGTAAGAAGAATTAGCTGAGTTCAATTGTTTAGTATAAGGTCTTATATGTTTCCTTTTTACAAATTTTTTTTAACCAAAAAAGTTTGGGGGTCTTTGCATGTATAGCTTATATATACCAATTTTTATAGCATTTACCTTTATACTATATTTATGAGTTGATAATAATAAATCTGGTTTAGATAACATCACGTAATACAGATAATATAATATTTAATTACATCGACGTATTCACACCCAGTTTTTTTGTAAAAACATACATACATATTTATACACAGAAACACGCAGACCAAAATATTGCACAAAAATCAAACCCGGAACCATTGCTATCATGGCTAACATTTCAACCACTTCCGACTTCCTTTTGACTGAGGCATATTCATTGTTTTTAATTGTTTTTTCGTAAGTTGATGATTCTATAGAGAAATTTACGCAGTTCTAAAAGGCTTAGAACAGAATATGAGCGCATCCAATCAGGGCAGCCTCATCAAACATTACTCCGGTGGGGTGGAATATTGTCGATTGCGGTTGTTAACGCTCCGCCACAATCAGCGTTCTATCAGCACGTATCCGGGCCTTGATTGACAGCATCTGGGTTGTCAGCGTAACATTGTTATTAGGTGACACGACTGACACGGTTGGGGGGAATTTCGGAAGCGCTACGAAGTAATGGAGGATTAATGGGGAATTGGCTTAAGGTTTTGTGTTTTATATCATTTTGAAAAATAATAAAAATTACAAAGATAAATGCTTATTTATGTTAAAAGTTTTATAATTTTATTAGCTTTTGCCCACGGCTTCGCTCGCGTTCAAGGCGATTAGGATGTTGCTCGTTACACCTACGAAGGCTCATTGTGTCCACGTAGTGGGCTACATTCTTTCTTCCACACCTAATGTCATATGTGGCAAAGTCTGCGCGCGAAGGAGGAGCGCGAGAGTCATACGGCACTGCACAAATTAGTTACATAACAAAACGCATCCGCGTTCGAATCACCACAAATACGTAACTGCCACCTAGAGGCGCCTGTAATTCAATTTAATTTGGCACGAATCTTTGCTTTATTGCATTAAACTGATAACCCTAATATTTCAAAGTG